>JADRCH010000145.1:1241237-1278929 GCA_019843965.1 Rhynchomys soricoides | reverse complement strand
GACAGTGTGGAGGCTCAGGCAAATTCCAAGGAGGGTGTTATGGCCTGGCTCCTAACAAGGAGACAGCCATATAAGGCTTCCATCAGCAGGCACTTCCCAGCATCCACAGTAGTGTCTGGGTTTGATGGCTGTATATGGGGTAGATCCCCAGGTAGGGCTGTCTGTGTATGGCCTTTTCTTCAGTCTTTGCTCCACACTTTGTCTCCATATTTCCTCCTGTGCGTATTTTGTTCACTCTTCTAAAAAGCACTGAAACATCCATATTTTGGACTTCCTTCTTCTTAGGCTTCATATGGTCTGTGAGTTGAATCTTGGGTATTTCAATCTTTTGGGCTAATAACCATTTATCAGTGAGTACATACCGGGTTTGTTCTTTTCTGATTGAGTTACCTCACTCAGGATGATATTTTCAAGTTCCATTCATTTGCCTCTGAATTTCATGAAGTCATTGTTTTTAATAGCTGAATAGTATTCCATTGTGTAAATGTACCACATTTTCTGTATCCATTCCTCTGTGGAGGGACATCTGGGTTGTTTCCAGCTTGTGGCTATTATAAATATGGCTGCTATGATCATAGTGGAGCATTTGTCCTTATTACATGTTGGAGAACCTTCTGGGAGTATGCCCAGGAGTGGTATAACTGGGATCTCAGGTAGTATTATGTCCAATTTTCTGAGGAACCGCCAGACTGATTTCCAGAGTGGTTGTAAGAAAGGCATAAGTCACTGGTGTTCTGTTCTGGAACTTTCTCCCTATGCTCATGTGTTCAAGGCTTTCCCCAACTTTCTGTTCTATTAGATTCAGTGTATCTGGTTTTTTTGTGGAGGTTCTTGATCCACTGGATGGTTTTAGGTCCTTTGTCAATGATCAAGTGACCGTAGGTATGTGGGTTCATTTCTGGGTCTTCAATTCTATTCCATTGATCTTTCTGCCTGTCACTGTACCAGTACCATGCAGTTATTATCACTATTGCTCTGTAGTACAGCTTGAGGTAAGGGATGGTGATTTCCCCAGAAGTTCTTTTATTGTTGAGAATAGTTTTTGCTATCCTGGATTGTTTTGTTATTCCAAATGAATTTGAGAATTTCTCTTTCTAACTCTACGAAGAACTGAGTTGGAATTTTGATGGGGATTGCATTGAATCTGTAGATTGTGTTCAGCAAGATGGTTATTTTTACTATATTAATTAATTATATTAATCTATATTAATTAATTTATATTAATCTTGCCAATCCATGAGTATCAGTTGTAGGAGATCTCTGGTGGAATTTTTGGGGTCACTTAAGCATACTATCATATCATTTGCAAATAGTGATATTTTGACTACTTCCTTTCCAATTTGTATCCTTTGATTTACTTTTTTTGTCTAATTGCTCTAGAATACAACTTTAGGTACTATATTGAATAGATAGGGAGAGAGTGGGCAGCTGTGTCTAGTCCCTGATTTAGTGGGATTGTTTCAAGTTTCTTTCCATTTAGTTTGATGCTGGCTACTGGTTTGCTGTATATTGCTTTCACTATGTTTAGGTATGGGCCTTGAATTCCTGATCTTTCCAAGACTTTTAACATAGAGGGATGCTGAATTTTGTCAAATGCCTTTTCAGCACCCAATGAAATGATCATGTGTGTTTTTTTTTCCCCTTTGAGTTTGTTTATGTAGTGGATTACATTGATGGATTTCTGGATATTGAACCATCCCTGTATCCCTGGAATGAAACCTACCTGATTGTGGTGAATGATCGGTTTGATGTGCTCTTGGATTCAGTTTGCAAGAATTTTATTGAATATTTTTGAATTGATATTAATAAGGGAAATTAGTCTGAAGTTCTTTTTCTTTGTTGGGTCATTGTGTGGTTATGGTATTAGCAAAACTCTGGCTTCATAGAAAGAATTGGGTAGTGTTCCTTCTGTTTTTATTTAGTGAAATAGTTTGAAGAGTATTGGTATTAGGTCTTCTTTGAAGATCTCATAAAATTCTGCACTAAACCCACCTGGTCTTGGGCTATTTTTGGTTGGGAGACTTTTTTTTTTTTTTTATATTTACTTTATTTACAATTCAAATGTTTTCCCTTTTCCAGATCTTCTCTTTGGAAACCCCCTATCCCATACCCTCTCCCCCTGCCTGTATGAGGCTGCTCCCCCACCCATCTGCCCACTCCCATCTTCCCTCTCTAGCATTTCCCTATACTGGAGCATCTATCAACCTCAGGCCCAAGGGCCTCTCCTAGGTTGGGAGACTTTTAATGACCTTTTCTATTTCTTTAGTGGTTATAGGACTGTTTTGATGGTTTACCTGATCCTGATTTAACTTTGCTACCTGGTATCTGTCTAGAAAATTGTCTATTTCATCCAGATTTTCCAGTTTTGTTGTGCATAGGCTTTTGAGGTCGGACCTGATGATTTTTTGAATTTCTTCAGATTCTGTTGTTATAGCTCCCTTTTCATTTCTGATGTTAATTTGAATACTGTCTCTGTGCCCTCTGGTTAGTCTGGCTAAGGGTTTATCTTGTTGATTTTCTCAAAAGAACCAGCTCCTGGTTTTGTTGGTTCTTTGTATAGTTCTGTTTGTTTCTACTTGGTTGATTTCAGCCCTGAGTTTGATTATTTCCTGCCTTCTACTCCTCTTGGGTGTATTAGCTTCCTTTTGTTGTAGAGCTTTCAGGTGTGCTGTTAATCTGCTAGTGCATGCTCTCTCCAGTTTCTTTTTGGAGGCACTCAGAGCTATGAGTTTCTCTCTTAACACTACTTTTATTGTTTCCCATAAGTCTGAGTATATCGGGCCTTAATTTTCATTAAATTCTAAAAAGTCTTTAATTTTTTTATTTCTTCCTTGACTAAGTTATCTTTGAATAGGGCATTTTTCAGCTTGCATGTTTATGTGGGCTTTCTGGTTTTTTTTTTTTTTTAATTGCTATTGAAGACCAGTCAAAGTCCCTGATGAACTGATAGGATGCATATTATTATTTCAGGTGTGTCAGCACTCCTAGTAGACCAGCTCTCTCCCTGCTGTATTTGGGTATGGAGCAATGTGGTACAGGATCAGCTCTGGGCGCAGACAGAAACTGGAAGGCTCTTGTGTCCCTGGACCACTAACCTGGACCCCTGAGACCTTTCAGACACTGAGCTACCAACCAGGCAATATACATTAGCTGGTCCAAGACACCTGACACATATATAGGCAGAGGACTGCCTGGTCTGGCCTCAGTGAAAGAAAATGAGCCCAACCCTTGAGAAACTTGAGGTTCCAGGGAGTGAGGAGTCCTTACTGGGTAGTGGTGAAGGAGAGGTTGTGGGGACATTGTTTTGGAGATAGGGGGGAGGAGAAATGTGATGAGGATCTGAGGGAGGGTGCACCAAGAGGGGGGTAATGACTGGACTGTTAAAAAAAAGAAATAACAAACAAATGAACAAACAAACAAAAATCCAAATGTGGCTACCCTTGTGTTTGGGGCATGGATGTTCAGAATTGATATATCATCTTCCTAGGTGACTGTAAGCTAGTCTTTTCCTGTTTGCCTTTGGATGAAGATGTAGTACTTTCAGATCCTCCTGCACCATGATCCTGCCTTGGTAATAATGGACAGTATCTCTGAACCTGTAACCAAGCCCCAATTAAATGTTACTTTTATAAGAATTGCCTTAGTCATGATGTCTGTTCACAGCAGAAAATCCCAAACTAAGAAAGGCAGGATGCACAATACTTGTGCAGGTCCAAGGAAGACTAAATCCCAGCATGGAGATGGGAGGTAGATATATAACTCTGCCCCTAGAAGTGGAGTGAGTGTCAATTGTTAGCTGCTGGGAAAGGAAGGGTCAGTGTTCTCTAAGAGTATAGCCCTCTTGCTAAGTCTAACTACAACCCAGTGTAAGATCACACATGCAAGAGTATTTGAGCAGCACAAATTGGTCTGAATGGTTAAATATACAGATACAGATAATATATAAATATATAGGAGAAGGAGAAGAAACTCAGGTCAATGCCACAGAAAATATTTTCAGCTAAATCATAGAAGAAAAATTCCTACATTTAGGGAAAGAAATGCCTATAAAGATGAAAAGAGTCATCCAAAACACTGAATAGGCAGGACTGGAAAACAAACCTCCTGCAAGAGAGAAAGACCAAGGTGTAAAGGCAGGGTCATCAGAGTAAGTGCATCTATTTGAAAACATTGATAGTAAACTCAGAGTCAGTAGAAATGTGCCAGTGTCACATCAAGGATTGAAATCAATAGAGCACTCATCCTCCACATCATCTAACCAAGAGTGAGCCTAGATTTGATTCTGTACTTAATTCTTTCTCTGTTTTCTTTTGTCTTCAACAAAGGGCTTCTGCTTTGTATTTACTGAGAAGCACAGAAAACACCAAATGAGGAAGGAATGAAAGACACTTTACAGAAATCTTAACAGTTTTACAAGGGTTTAATTCAATAACTCTACTGACCCCAATTGACACAGATTATAAACATCAGGTTTATCAAGTAATATATTACATTCAACATTTATAAAGGATATTCTATTTTATAAAATTAATTTTAAACTATACTTTTTCAGAAAATTATTATCATAACACAGGTAAATACACATACACTATTCTTGAGTCAGAGACAAGATTATATAATTTAAGATTATAGCTATGTATTAGCTTAGGTTGTAAAAGTTGATTACATAGAAAATACCAGACAAGTAAGATTTATTGTTACATTGTTCTTTTAAGGGCAGGTTAAGCAGGCTGCATACATAATAGGATAGCTGTCTTAAGTCTTAAAGGATTTCAATTTTAGTTTTGTCTTTTAGTTCCAGCAAAAATTCCAGTCTCTTGGATTGTAAGAAATATTTTATCATAATGCATTGCCACAGGTAGCATCTTAAATTTCAGTGGCAACTTTGAAAGTCAGATGGACCTGGCCAATGCAGAGTCTGTGGCATTGTTTCTAGTAATAATGCTTATGCAGTTCTACAAGGAAACACAGCAAATGTGACATGAAGAAATATAAAATGTAGAGTTTAGACAGAAAAACAGGCCTTGTGTACTCTCACTCATTGCAAAAGCGGCCTACTGTCAATCATCACAATATGTTCCTTTCTATAGTCAAAGCTTCTGTTCCAATAAAGTAAGTTTGCTTCCTTTGTAAATCTGTGTGAAACCTTATTTTCAATTCTTTTGCTGAGAGGCAAAGAACCTTAGAAATGCCTTACCCACATCCCAACCATTGAACATGTTGGACATGCCAGTCAGGGATCCAGCAGGCAAGAGAATAATTTTTTTTTTGTCTCATTTCTAATATTGCCCTTGCCACACTATGATTTTCTTTTTCATTCTGATGTCTATTGCTGTGATGGCTATGACTGAGTTCCTCAATTTGGTTGAAAGATCCCTTAAGCTGTGACCCCTCTGCTTTGCAAAATAAGGGTGGCTGTGACTGGACATTCTCCATCAGCATCGTTGTGACCAGGATAGACACAGTGATAACATCAGCTGGGTTTACTCCCAGCTGATGACAAGCTAAATTTTCTTTGAAAAATATCATTTCTTGTCTCTGAACCCAACTTTTGCAGCCACTTGAAATTATTAAAATGGCATTTTCTTTTCTTCATTTTGGTCTTATCTAGGTTTTACTATTTCCCTTTTCCCATTAATTAGTCAATTTATTCATTTTATATCCCTATTGTTGCCTCCCCTCCTGGTCTCTTTATGAAGTCCCACCTCCCTCCCTCTCCCCTAATCCTCTGATCACGTGGGGGACCCTTGTGTACGCCCTGACCCTGATCCATCAAATCTTTGCAGGATGAGGCACATCTTCTCCCACTGTGGCAAGACAAGGATGCCCAGTTTGAGGAACGGATATCCGCAAACAGGCAACAGCTTTAGAAGCATCCTCCACTCCAGTTGTTGGGGGACCCACATGAAGACTGAGCAGTATATCTGCTCATATGTGCTTGGGGCCTCTGTCCAGCCCATGTATGGTCTTTGGTGAGAGCACCTCAGGCCTGCAGGTTAATAGACTCTGTTGGTTTTCCTGTGGAGTGCCTAACCCCTTTGAGGCCCTCAATCTTTTCCCTAACTCTTCAATAAGAGTCTCCAAGCTCATTGTTAGGTCTCTGGATCTGTTTCAGTCAACTGCTGTACATATCCTCTCAGAGGACAGTTAGGCTTCTGTCTGCAAGCATAGCAGAGTATCATTAATAGTGTCACGAATTGGTGCTTGCCCATAGGATGAGTCTTTAGTTGGGCCTGTTATTGGTTGGTCATTCCTTCAGTCTCTGCTACATCTTTGTTCCTGTATTTCTTGTAGACAGAACAAATTTTGTAAGTTTTACTATTCGTGGAATAAAAATATTAAGAATGTTATTTATTGCTTTATTGTAGTTTTGATTAAGTAATTTTAAAGTTTGTCTACAGGTGATTGGAAAAAAAATAAAACCACAAAATGAAAATGGGAAATAGTTCTCTTGTCTATTTTGAAAATCATCTTTTTTTTTTCCAGAATGGAGACTGTCTTATCTTGACTGTCTCTATTGTGTTTGAAACTTTGCTGTCAGTTGTTAATGATATGAATGATTTTTGCCTTCTTTTCTGCAACATAATCTGTCATGACTCCTTCAAATAACTCATTACTAAATGTTGGGAACAACCTTGGTGCTGTGGAACGAAGTCTCACGTGTCTGTCCAGGGGTGCTGATGTTCTGTGCAGGACAGCAGACATGTGGAAAGTGACCGCACATCTTCCCACACAGTCGGATGGGCAGGTGGGGCTCTGCACGTGGGTGGGGGAGGGAGCCATTCCTGGGGAACTTGCAGCAGCTGTGTCTGTAGGTTCTCTAGCCCGGGGCACCACAGTTGCCGAAGGGTCCTGCAGACAGGCTAGCTAGAGTGCAGCTGGGGTTCCTGCTGGGACCGGGTCTAGATGGCTTTGGGTGCCAGGCTAGCTGCTTAGGCTTGGGTGAACAGGTACCATCTGGGATCACTGAGCTTCCCTCCACAAGAGATTAGCTGAGGTTCATTAATCGAGGGCCGGATCCCTCACTTCCCACAGCAGGTCCAGATGAAGAGACAGTCCATAATTCTTAGATGTTTATTTTCTTACACATTTTCTTATTTTCTCCACATTCTTAGATGTGGAGAGTGGCATGAACGGAATTGTACCCCAAACTCTCCCAGAGAGGCGGGGCAGATATAGTAACTGGGAAGGGGCGTGGCTAAGCCTCTAGGTGTCTCATTAACATGGCGATGGCTTGGGGCTGTGTGGCCACGCCTCTACCTGGGGCGTGGCCATGCCTCCACCCCAGGCGTGATATGTGACCATGACTGTACCTCCCGGGAGCCTTGGCATAACGTTGCTGGTCCCTTTTGAATTACATCGCTGGGTCTCCCAGAGTTTGCCTGTGCTCAACCGGTGTGCCAGACTGCCTGCTAGATCACTGCCCCACAGCTAAACTTTGGGGGGGTGTTTCTCCTCTCTTACTAATACACCCAGAGAGCCAGAGACCGTGTCCTTTCTGTAATATAAGCTACGTTAATAAATCCTCCATATAGTTAAGGAGGTTAAGATTAAGTTTATGGAACATTATGGATTGTCCTTATTCCATTGCTTTTCTGGATTCTGACGGGAAAGAAAAACACTTTAAGATCATGGTACTTTCTTGACTTACTGGATTGTACATACAGCCTGCTAGAATCCTATTGACATGAGGATTTTAATTGTAATAAGCCAACACTCCTGACCATTCATGCAGCTTCTCTCCCAAGCCACATTCAAGCAATAATATTACATATAAATTATCAACTTTCACGAAAGGCTGTGGGCAGCAAGTCAAATTCCATTGGAGAATCCAATGGTTGCATTACAATCAGTCCTTAACTGTATCAAACATACTGAATATTATGGATTTTCTCTACCCACTTGCTTCCCTAAAATTTGAGGAGGAAACACTTCAAGATTGTTGTACTTACTTTAAGATCGTGATAATCTGAGTGAAAAACATTTCTCATAGGCTCACAAATGGTGAACACTTTGTCCCTGATTGGTGATGCTGTTTGTAGAGATTACAGAATTTTTTCAATTATTAATTATTAATGTTTATTTTTTGGTTTTAATACATCCCAACAACAGTTTTTCCTCCCTCCCTTCTTCCCAGTCTCTACTCTCAACACCCCTAAAGTGGACATTTCTGGTTTCTTTGGAAACTCAGATGTGTCATGTGATGTTTTTCTGGAAGCTGTCTTGTGAGAGGATGTTTTGCTGAAGCTGGCATGTGAGAATGCATATGATGTTTTGCTGTAGCAGAGGCTTGAGAAGGCATGTGATATTTGGAAAGAGTGTAACTAGAATACCACAGACAGTGAACGTAAGCTCTTGCTTGAATCACTAGCTGTGCGATGCTTTGCTGGTCTTCATTGGTCTTCACTTAGTAGAGAAAAATGTGCACCAGAACTTCTCATGGTGTTCCACTGATTCTTGCCATTTCTGCTGACTTGTGGAACCTTATGGTTTCTGCAGGATAGAGCCTCTACTGATTCCTGCTTTATGTTTGCTATTGAATTGTACTACTGCTACAGATTCATGTTTTGTGTTTGCTATTGAACTAGGCTGTTGGTATCTTGACAACAAAGAGTGGAATCATCTCAAAGAACTACTTTTAAACAGTTCTATAACCACTCCTTGCTCTTGTAAGGGTGTATGATTTTCTGAAGAATGATAACCCAGACTCAAATAGTATGCAAAGGCAAAGAGTGGTTTATTCTGCAGAAGTCCAGCGTGTGGGGCATCTACATTTACCAATATGGTAACCCCAGGCACAATTTAAGGCACTTTAGGGGAACTCCAGGGAGAGGTGGGTGACTTTTACCTTAATTGGTTGGCTCAATCTCTAGGGGTTTGGGGAGTCTTTGGGACTGGATAGGGCTCTGGGGACGTTCCAGAACCATTGCTGGGGGAATGGGGGTGGGAGAATTGGAAACCTTTGCTGATGAAGCCTAGAAACTGTTGCTGACTAATTGCCCTTTCCTCAGGCCAGGTGGTGGGGCAGCTAATTGGCCTGGGTTTTTTTTAGTAACTGACTTGCCTGGATATCAGGAGCCATTTTTGTCTGCTTCTATGAAAGTCTGCCTATCAGACCAAGTCAAGGCAGGTCAGGGCCTGGTGGCAGATTTCCTGTCCTGTTGATGCATGGAATGATAAGAAGAGCTACACTTGAAGTTCAAGGCAAGGGACTGGATTAGGTGCATCCCCTCCCACTGAGGCCAGACAAGTCAGTCCTGTGCTTCATATGTGCCTGGGAGCCATGGACCAGCCCATGTATGCTCTTTGGTTTGTGGCTTAGTCTCTGGGAACTCCCAGGGATCTGGGTCAGTTGATAGTTTTGGTCTTCCTATGGGGTTGGCATCCCCTTCAATTCCTTCAATCTTTCCCCTAACTCTTCCATAGAGGTCCCTGAACTTATTCCCATGGTTGGCTATAAGTATCTACATCTGTCTCAGTCAGCTGCTGGTAGACCCTCTCAGAGGACAGCCATGCTAGGCTCCTGTCTGCAAGCACAACAGACATCAATAATAGTGTCAGGGTTTGGTGTGTGTGCATGGGATGGGTCCCAAGTTATGCTGGTCACTGGATGGCTTTTCCTTCATTCTCTGCTCCATTTTTGTCCCTGCATTTCTTCTAGATAGGAACAATTCTGGGTCAAAAATTTTAAATGTAGGTTGGTGACACCCTCCCTCCATTGGGACCCTGTCTATCTACTGGAGGTGGTCTCTTAAGGATCCATCTCCCCACAGTAGGGCATTTCAGCTAAGTTCATCCCCATTGAGTCCTGGGAGCCTCTTATACCCCAGGTCTCTGGAACTTTCTCGAGGTCCCCCCCCCCGGTTTGTTCTGTATTTTTTATGTTTTGATTATTATTCAATGAGGGTATTTATTTATTTATTTATTTATTTTTATCGCAATATTTCTCCTCTCCTGGTCCCATCTCACAGAGTTCCTCCCTCATGCCCTCCCCTTCACTTCTGAGAAGGCATCCCCCATATCCCTCAACCCCAGTGCATCAAGTCTCTGCAAGATTAGGTGTATCCTCTCCCACTGAGACCAGATGTCACAATCCTGTGCTCCATAGGTGCGGGGAGGAGGCTTGGAACAGCCCGTGTATAGCCTGTGTATGTCTTGTGGATGACTCTGGGAGCTCCCAGGGGTTCAGGTTAGTTGACACTGTTGGTTGCCATCTTCTTGAGGGTCTTCAATCCTTCCCCTAACTCATCCACAGGGGTCTCCAAACTGCCCAATGTTTGTCTGTGGGTATCTGCATCTGTCTCAGTCAGCTGCTGGATAGAACCTCTTAGAGCATTGCTATGCTAGGTTCCTATCTACAAGCACAACATGGCACCATTAATAGTGTAAGGGATTGGTGCCTGCTCATGGGATTGGTCTCAAATTGGGCCAGTCATGGCTTGGCCATTCTTTCAGTCTCTGCTCCATCTTTATCCTTGCATGTCTTTTACACAGAAAGAGGGGACTTTTTTTCTGGTCCAATCTATTGGTGTTCTATAAGCTTAGTGTACTTTTGTAGTCAGCTTCATCTTTAGGTTAGGAAATTTTTTTCTATGATTTTGTTGGAAATATTTTCTTGGCCTTTGATCTGGGAATCTTCTTCTTCTATTTCTATTATTCATAGGTTTGGTCTTTTCATAGTGTCCCAGATTTCCTGGATGTTTCCTCAGCAATTTTTAGATTTAACACTTTTTGACTGATATATCTATTTCTTCTATTGTGTTGTCAATATGTGAGATTCTTTCTTCCATTTCTTGTACTGTTGGTGATGCTTGCATCTGTAGCTCCTGTTCACACATCTCAATTTTCCATTTCCAAAATTCTCTCAGTATATGTTTTCTTTATTGTTTCTATTTCAATTTTCAGGTTTTGAACAGCTATATTCCTTTCCTTCAGCTGTTTTTTTCTTCATTTCGTTAAAGGATTTATTTTTTCCTCCATTTTTTGCCTTTTCATTGATTTGTTTAAGGGATGTATTAATTTCTTTTTTAAGGACCTCATTTATCTTCATACAGTTGGTTTTAAGGCCTTTTTTCTTATGTTTCATCTGTGTTGCAATATTTAGGGCTTGCTGTAGTAAGATAGCTGGGCTCTGGGGTGACTTATTGCCATGGCTGTTGTTAATTGTGTTCTTATGCTGGCCTCTAGGCATCTGGGTTTGTGGTGATTTAGGTCTAGGTGCCAATAGCTGAGTTTGTCTTTGTTGGATGAGTGCATTATCCCTTGATTTTTGTTTTCTTCCTGGTCTTCTGGTCAGTGTGGCCTGGACTTCTGGGGGCCAGAGTGGTCTCTGGTAGAACAGTCATCATACCAGTTGAAGGCTGGGATACAATGATGAGGATGGCACAGGACTGGATAGCTTGGTCAGGTAGCAAGAGCATGAAAGAGTGGGAACAGTCAGTGGGGATATGGTCTACCTGGATTTCTGGTGGCCAATGTAGTCACTGGGAGGGTTGTTGTTTCTTTAAAACATGTGAGATTATGAGAGGAAATACATTACTGGAGGTGGGCTTTGATATTTATAAGTCTTACCCTTATATTGACTTTGCTCTACTTCACATTTTAGTGTGACAATGTGATCTTCCAGGTTTCTATTCTGGCTGTCTGCTGCTATAACTTTCCTGTCATTTTGGAATTTCCTGGAACTGTAAGCCAAAATAAATTGCTTCATAAGTTTATTTTGGTAATGGTGTTTTATCACAGCAATGAAAAATAAACTAATACAAGGGGTAACAGAGCTTGAAAGAGAACATAAATGATGGAGGAAGACAGGTCAAGGCTAAAGAAGCATTGGAGTCCATTCAAGATATGACATTGAAGATGCCCAGCAACCTCCAAGGGGATTTCATTGGGCAATGCTTCACAGCCACTCTATTCTGCACTTTCCAGGGAATGCCCTTTTGGGGAATTCAGGCTGAAGTTCTCTGTACTTTTTTTTTTCTCTTCACATCTCCTCTCTCCTTGTCACAACCCAACATGGGTGCAGCATGTAGTTTTAATAAAACACTCCTTGCTAAATCCAGCTAGGCACTGGCATAGGTGGTCTTGACCACACCCAGTGGCCAGCCCCATGTGGCCATCTTTCCCTGGTTCCTGTGGCCAGGCTGTTGCCAAGCCATTCCAGTCTTCCCAGGTCATCTACCCCATGTGGCTAGCCTGCAGAAAGCTAGCTACAGCTTGTTCAGATCCCCTTAGCCCTGTAAAATGATAACACTAGAGACTTGTAATATACTAGCCAGTTGTATGATGATAAATCTCCAACCTCAAAATGCCCACATAAAGAACACAAAACTCAATTGATATAAATACAAGTTGCACACCTAGATTGGATAAATGTACCCTACATTACTCTATTGTCCATCTAAGACATCCTGAGATATTTGCAGTTTGTCTAGGCCATGTGGTTCTGGTTCATCTTTTTTCTCCGTCTTCTCTTTGTCCTTGACCTCGTCATCCATCTCTCTCTTTCTTCTTCCTCTTTCCCCTCTCTAAAACTTCAGCTCCACCTTCTCCCCTGACCAATCACAGGCTCTAGCATTATTTGACCAATTAAAATTCTACCTGACCTCACCTGAGTATGAGTACCCCTCTTGAGGGAGCAGAAAATACAAACAGCAATCCACAACACATGGGGCATGCTTTTCCTTTTCTGTCAGACTTCTCATTAGCTTGTATCTTTGAATATGGGCAGGGATTTCACACAGATAACCTCAGAAAAAGACATTATATGTTCCTGCACTATGGTATCCCATACTATAGTGAATGGAGAAATAGAAAATCCCTTAAACGGCAGCCTTAATTATCTTCCTGACTTAATTATATCTTCACAATAGAAGATAGGGGAAACTGCTCAAGATCTCCATGCCCAGGCTTTTATGGCTCTATATGAAAATCCTTTCCTTTGCAAGGAAAAGAAGAAAATAAAAGGGGAAAAACTTCACATTCTAGAGAATTTCACATTTTAGAGAAGCTCTTCTTGTCTTTCAGGAGGAAAAAACAACTCCTACGTCTTTCAGCATCTCTGAGTCCCCCCTAACCTCAAGGAGCAATAACTTCAGCCTCTCCATGTACCTTCTAGTGCTCCTCTTCTGCACCAGGATCTGGAACCCTAATGTCTTCTGAGTCCTCAACACATTCACAGATGAACTCCATGTTCTGGGGTAAAAGAGGTACTATTTTCTGCTAAGGAGATAAGTGGGAAAGGGAAATCACCAGAGTGACTCTTTCTATGGTAGACAACTAGCATCACAGGTAGGAACTGGGTAATTATGCTGAAGACTGAGATATATTTGTGTATGTGTTTTAGACATTGACTCTGGCCTTTGATTTTTCCCAGAGGGATATTCAATTTTTTCCTGCTTCTTGCTGCATTCCTATGGGAAGGAATAAATTTTACTAGTAGTTAGAAGGTAGATAGATTAGATGTTTTTTAAGAATCCAAATTAGAAACATCCTGGTGAAGAAATAATCCCCTCTACCTCATCTAACTGGGACGGTAATACTGAAGAAGTAGTGCAGATAAAAACAAAGTTTCTTCAGATTCTTGTTGGTTGAACAAAAAGAGAATAAAACCAAAGAGTCAATATCACAAAATCAAAGATATTAACAAGTAAAAAGCTGAGAATGCTGCTGTGTCTTGTAGATAACCCGAGGAATCATTTTACAAATATTAATCCTGTGATTTCTGCAAATACTAATCCTACCACTTAATATCTCACTAAGGGAATACCTTAATTAATGTTTCATCACCCAATTGGCTCCTGATATAAGAAGGAAATTCCAGGAATCACAAATGATTCCAGATCTGTCTAAATCAGTTAATACATATGGTCTTCACTATCTTTATCAATCAGGGAATAGAAGAGGGAAGGGAAGAATGAAAGAAAGGAAAGAAGCAAGCCAAATCATGACAGCCATTGCTGAAGTTGCTTTTGATAATACTTTGAAAATCCAGAGAAAGCAAAAAGGGTTTGTGCTTGAAATGCAAGAAAACTGTACACTGGGCAAAAATTGCACTGTGTCCTCATTAACCCTCTCTTATGCCTGTCAAGAAATTGACTCACAGCCCTAGAATTGTTGGATTGACTGTTTTGAGTCTCAGAAGAGATGAGAGAGACCTAAGACTCTAATGACCATGGGAGGAATAGTTGACTAGGAAGGATCAGGGAGATCTTCATTGCCCAACTGAAGAACCTCATCATCATCTCTGAGGAGCTCTGGGCAACTCTGGGTGTTCTAGATAAACAAATAATTTTTCTTAAAGATATGAGGGTAGCTTATTCAGTTTTAACTACATTTGTAGATAAACCATCCTCTTGGCTTACAAATTGTTATTTAAGTATAAAGTCACACAATTGCTATTACTTCGTAAACAAATAGCAGCAAATTACTGCAAGAAACATAAGGGATGGGAGCAAGACCTCTGAGAAGAATAGACAATCATCTGGCCAGGAATCCAGAGCATCTACTGCTAAGGATATCCTTTGTCTTACCTTTGTTTTCTCTCAGACAAGAATTAGAACTAAGATATATTAGTGACAGGGGATTATTTATTAGTAAAAATAGTTGGTACATGAGGAAAAGTTGGTGTTTCTCAACACAGCACAATAGAAGGCTATAAAGTCCTTCTTGATGGCTTGCATGCATGGTGGAAATTAAATTGCCTTAAATTTCAAGGCAATTTAAGAGATCAGGACTGAGACTCATTATAAGATGGATGACTATTTCAGATATGTCTTATATACAGGTTTTTTGTTTTTGTTTTTTAACAACCCAGGGCTCAAACTGTCTCCACTGTTGCCCCCTGCTTAGAGAAATGACAGCTATCCAAGAAATGGCTTGAAATTAGAATTCAGTCACACACTGATCAGCAGGGGATAGAAACTCCTGTTAGTAGTTATATAAAATTTATAGGGTATATCGAGGCTTTCCCCACCACAACAGAGAGAGCTATAGACATAAAAATTTTACTAAAAGAAATATCTCACTTTGGGTTGCTTTAGTGATAAGTAAATTTACTTTACTTCACAAATAACTCAGAGAGTGGCTAAGATACTAGGAATTAAACTGTTTTGTTTTTGTTTTTGTTTTTGTTTTTTGTTTTCATTATGCCTTAGGAAAGTAGAAAGGGCCAATAAAAACTTAAAGTGTGTGTTTTAAACAAACTTTGCTAAGATTCTAGAAAAAAGGGGCTGATCACACTCTCTAGACCATTGGTAAGGATATGAAACACCCCAAGAAGAAAAATTAAAATAATCCCTTTGGGTTATTTTATACCATATCATTTTTATATAAAAACCTAATGGCAGACTATGAGACTAGCTAGATGATAAAATATCTTACCAATTTTGGACAATTTCAGATCATAGCACCACTGATCTCAGGATTAACCCTAGGAGTAGTACTAATATAAATTTGAAAAGGAGGACAAAATTCTGTTGCTACTCCAATGGCACCAAAGTCATTGTAGTGTATGATCAATCTTTTTGGAGTTAGCTTGTTTGACTGACTGGAACCAGCAGCAACAATGGAATATTCTTGTGTGCCACAGAAGATCTATGACAATTCATTAGAAAACTATTAGGAGATAAGTAAAGCCTGACCATGATGGATATGATATGTTCCCTGACCTTGATTATTGCACTGAACTTCTCAATAATTTCTTTTATTGACATGCAGTTGCTTAGCGAACCTAGAACTTATGGCATGTCTATTAAATCTCACTACATCTGATGGTTATGCCTTTTTGTGGTGGCTATGTGCAGCCAGGCCCAATGTAGAGCAAAGTACTAGGTCCTGGTACAGCCTCATTTACAAGAAAATACACATTCTCATTTCTTCTAAACTGACTCTTGCTGGCAATAGCCCAAAAGGAGAAACTGAAAACATGTAAATATATGGTAAATTCCTGAGTCAACTTAAAATAGTAACACCTTCCCTGATATCTGAATTATTTATTGGTCTCAAACTTGTTGACCAAATCCTGTACCTGAGCTGACCATACTTTATACTTTTGAACAAAGGTGTCCAATTCACAAGGCTTCTGTTGGATTTCTGGGTGGTAGGTTTATATAAAGAGCTTTGCTCAGAAATGAGGAGCACTTCTGATCTCACTGATTAATACCTCTGAGTGAGATGTGAGGGCTTGAGAACATGGAGATTCTTTTTATTTAATAATTTGGGTGTGTGTGATTTGTTTTGTTTGTAGTTCTAGGAATCAAATTCAGGGTCTTGTATATTTCATAAAAGAACTTTACAATGAAGTCCTCCATTGTTATAGAGGTAAGGTCTTATTGTGTAGCTCAGGTTGGTCTCTGTTGTGAGAGTTTTCCTAAGGAGAGATAAACAAAGTTCTATCTCTCCCAGAGAGGGCACAAAGAAATGGCTCCACTAAAGCCCAACTTAGCAAACCAATAAATATATTGAAATTGCTTAGAGAAGAACTAGCAAGGAGTTCCTTCTAGGAAGAGGGATGGCTAAAAGGCAGCAGAATTATGTGAGAGTGAAGGACTTTGGAAGTCACAGCTGTGTCCAAGTAAGTATAAGTTGTTGCCTACACTAGACATTTTATTTATCTGGGAGTGCAGACAGTGACAGTTTTCTACATATAGTGAAGTCTGTGTCTGTTGTAGTCCATGTTATGAGACTGAAGCTTGGATCTTATGCAGAAGAACAATAGGACTCTAGACAAATGTCTACTGTACACATTTCTAGTTCTTATCTAGACAGAGACCATTTCTCCTTTGTTAGTGGGATGGAGTGCGGACTAAACTCACAAGTGTAAGGAAAACCCCAAATATTGACTTCCATTGTCTATCAAGCTATAAATCTAACAATTGTTATGCTGGTGTTTTGTTTTGTTTTGTTGTTGTGTGGTAAGCGTGGATAGAACATATGACTTAGAGATCAGCAAGAAAATTAATCATAGGTCAGTGTCCTAGTTAGGGTTTCTGTTGCTATGATGAGAAAACTATGACCAAAGCAAAAAGTTTATCCAAATAAACTTCCACTTCCACATCACAGTGCATCACTGAAGGAAGTTTCATAGGACTTGAACAGAGCAGGAACATGGAGGCAGGGATTGAAGCAGAGGCCATAGAGGGGTAAAGGCTACTGGCTTGTTCCTCATTTCTTCTTCAGTTTGCTTTCTTATAAAACTCAGAGCCACCAGCCCAGGGACAGCACTACCCACAATGGTCTAGGCCCTCTCCCATCAATCACTAATTAAGAAATTACCATACAGATTGAGGTTTCCTCCTTGCAGATAACTCTAACATTTGTCAAGTTGACATAAAACTAGTCACCATAGTCAACTTTTTCATAGTATGAAAATTGCTGAGCAAAGTGATCCATAGTTTCTGTTGTCAGTAAGTGTTTGTTTGTGAAAGAATCATGGCTAACAGGGTTTACTTCAACTATTCATGGGTTAGAACTCACTCAGCAATATTGGCATTAGAGACGTAGTGATTCAACACCTTGAATAATCATGCTTGCAGACAAGATTCTTTCCAAAGTTCTGAGTTCTGTATATGGGTTATTTGAAAGAGGTGACTCAGGACACTACTCTTTATAATCCCATGTGACCTATGACTTTTTCACAGACTGGTCAGTCCGAGATCCAGACTTCCAGGAGGGCAGTTTCCTGTTCGATTCTCTTTAAACACTCTGTTGGGGTAGTGTGGTTGCTATGGGAGCTAATATAGCCATGCTTTGAAGAAATTCTAAACTAGCTATATGCATAGGACATGTAGAGGGCACCACTCTTTCATGACCCAGCTGTTCCATTTCCTAACATGGGCCACAGTAATCCTGAGAGGAGCCATTGGGGATATGCCAGCTCCAGCAGATTAAGTGTGGACAAACTGATTTCTCTCTACAAGGTCAGACTGTCTAAGTGATGCTAGCAGACAGCACAAAACACAAGCCAGACACTGGTAAAAGTGTTCATGTCTTAAGGACAAAATGGTAGGTTCTAGCTCTCAAAATATTCTTATTTTGAAGGATCTTAAACACAAATTCAAGGTGTGGACTCTGCCTGCATCACAGGGATATGTTGAGGCCATCAGCATAGCAATATGTTAACTCCAAGACAGTTGTGTCAGATATATGGTTCTTCACACTTTTTGAACATTTACAATTTACAAGAAGCACCAAATGGTCTGTTCTGAAAACATAATACAATTGACATTGTACATACCGAACATTATATTTAGAGATATGTATAGTATGTCTATCTCTCTATATGTTACACACACACACACACACACACACACACACACAGATTTAGTAACAGTGAAAAAAAGGCCATGGAATTGAAAGAGAGCAAGATATGGCAAATTAGAGGGTTTAGAGGGAGAAAACAGTATATTTTAAATGTTTTTGTTTGTGTTTTTAATGGAGCACAGTTGGCAGGATTCAGCTTCAATCTATTGGTATTTCCGGTGATTCTCCTAGTTTACATCCCAGGTGTAGGGATTTTGTATTGGCCTTTAGGACATCAGATAAGGTAGCTAATCACAAGAGCAATGCTTTGTAGGGGGTACAGGAGTCTTTGATGTCAGATACACAGAGCTGTTCCTTTAAGGGAAGGAATGCAAACCTGTTTTCTACCCAGAAGGCTGACATGTTTTGTAGTCTGGTGACCCTTGTACTATCTGTGTGACAAAAGTCTTTTGTGAGACCGGACCCTCCTTCAAACTCTTATTGTGATTAATTTTTCTCAGTTAATCATAAATCTCTTTTTGTCAGTCAATCTATAGAGCCTAGCTTTATGGACTTTACAACGAGTTTTAGTGTAGCTGCATTTGGCTATATTTAGCTTACTTTGTTACTCAAGGAGATTCATGTTTTCTTTGTTGTATAAATGGAATTGAATTAATCACCAGCATAATTTTCACCAAATTGTGGTGTGCTTAAATATGCCAAAAATAAACCACTTGAGATCAGACTCCTGAAGTTTGATCCAACACAAGCTACTGAGTTATGTTGAGCTAAACTGCCTTCTTGCTTCCTGAAGTTCATCTCTCTGTTGCCTGTGAAGATCATAGAGACCCCCACAATACTTAAAGCACTCAAAGTAACAAGGAGCCACAAATTTAATTTAGAGGTGTCTGTGTAAGTTCTTCATGAACTTATTCTATTTTCTACTTACTTAGTTTGTTTTTCTAAGGGAAAATGTGGGTAAAATGAGTTGGGGTAATTTTAATTACCTGTGAATAGATACCTGTGTACCACCTATGCATTCAGAAATATTTAAAGCTTTCTCTATATACATGTAGCCAAAGATGCATGGTGTGAAACAATTTCCAGTTTAGACTACGGACTGCAACTCCTCGCAGCCGAGAAGTCCATTGAAAGTACTGTGGTCCCAACACCATGAGCACTCTTTGGTGTGTTCTGCTCCACCCTTGCCTCCCAAGGACATTCAGGCTCTGTTCTCATATCTATTGTTGTGGTAAAATATCACACAAAACTTGTGCTCTTTCTGGTTGAGAGTGAGTGTGTATTAAGTAAGGGTGAGGTGAGGCAGCTAGTGTCAACCTGGGCCTTTAAGGGCAGATTTTCAGCACAAGTTACAATAGTAATTAAACGTATTGGAGGCCCATGGGAGAGCATGAAGAATATTTTCAGTACAAAACAAAAACAAACAAACAAAACATATTTGAGAGATTACTGATCTTTTGTCATGGTATTAGGATCCAGGAAAGTCAATGTTGAATGCAGATTGTGAAATTTCAAAATTGAATACTTGACACAAATAATTAAACTTGTAGAAACTTAAATCATTTCAAGATCTTGTTAATGAGGTATCAAAATATGGCACAATTTCTCCATCAATTATTTTAAGTAATATAAATTAAATAATTATGCTACAATAATGGCTATATTTTTTCCTTTCCCTGGAGATTAGGAGGATGGCAATCTAGGGTTGGTGTAGATTCAGGATCCTTTTCTCCTTTGTGATTCCTTCCCTGATCTCATCCATTTATGTGTTTTGTGCTTTGGTATCAAATATCCCTGAAGATCCAGACATTACTCTGTGTTCTAAGTAGTAATGAAGGGCAAAGGTAAATATGAATCAGTTTTTGTTGTTGTTGTTGCTGTTAAGAAAGCAATGACTCCTTTTAGAAGGGCTACCAAGTAAAATTCTACATCATCTCATTGACTGAGTTACAGATGTCCAAATTACAAAATTTCTTGCTATAACCTGGACACAGTGGTGTATGCCTGCTGTGTAAGCTACTTAAGAAGCTGAGGCAATAGTATTGCTTGTTATTTAGGAGTTTGAGACAAATCTGGACAACTTAGAAGATCCATGATGAATGCAACATTCTCATCGAGGAAATAGATTTAGGCTGGGGTAGAGCAAGCCATGGAGAGATTTATCTCCTTTTATCTGCTATGCTAATGATTGGAATCTCCTCCAGATTTCTTGGTCCAGGAAGGCCTCTTCTATGGAGGAGTGAAATTGTAAAAGGGTAGTGAGAATGGTAGGCTTGGACAGAGGTGGGGTAATACTCCTGTTCTGTAGAGAAACATAGCTTGTTATACATTTTAAGACTCTAGGCGTTAGCCGGGCAGTGGTGGTGCACGCCTTTAATTCCAGCACTTGGGAGGCGGTGGTGCACGCCTTTAATTCCAGCACTTGGGAGGCAGAGGCAGGTGGATTTCTGAGTTCGAGGCCAGCCTGGTCTACAGAAGACTTTAGGCATATGTACAATGAGTCTTTATTTTAGCATAAATAGAGAGATAGTGATTAAAATGTTTTATCTTTATTATTTTCTGGTAGAAAGGAAACTACACTTTTCACATGCTAAGTAAGCAAGCTACTGACTACATCCCAGCCTTATCACTTTAAATGATGATGATGAATATATATATATATATATCTTATGTATCACCAAAAGAGACAGTATTAGTACCTTTCTTTTATGGCTATGAAGACTAAATTTTGTGGAAATTTGTGTCAATCAGGGCCAATCTATCTTTGGAATCTGAATTCACATCCTATATCCCTGACTGTCTCCCATTTTTATTTAATCCCTCCTTGTTCTTTGTATCAATTGCTTTTCTTTGGCTGTGATAAAATACCATCACCTAAAGTGACTTAGTTTGCCCTACAGTTCCAGAGAGGCAAGAGTCTATCATAGTGGGGAAGCATGAGACCCAGGGCTAGGTATGGCAGTAGCTAGAAACTAGGACATCACATCTCCAAATCTAAGAATGAAACAGAGAGCAAAGACTAGATGTGGGAAACTCTCAAAGTTTTTTAGATTCCACCTTCTAACACTCCCCAAACAGTATCACCAAGTTCTGAACCTGACAGTATATGTGAAGAAGACACTAACCTGAGTGTCTGTCACCCTCACACACCTTTTGATAATTAATGGAGGGACTTGCTCCTTGTAGGCCCAGAATGTAGGACAGTCCCACCCTGATGGGCATTCCAGAGCTCTCTGCTAGGCTGTCTCTGTGTCCATGGCAGCCTTTGTCATCCCTTTGGTAAAAAATATTCTTTGTTTAAAAGAATAGTAGGTATTGATTACAAACTTTACACATTTTATGTGAATTACACATTTTTGTGTCTATGTAGATAGAAATAAGTCCATATAAGGAACTAAAAGTCTAACAAGATCCCCAAAATTCATAAATAGTTACTACTTCTTAACTGGTTGGCTTAACATTGTTCTTGAATATTCCTGTCCATGCGTACAAGAATGCAAATGTAGGTATAGAAATGTTATCATTCCATTAATAAGATTATGTTTTATATATGCTACCATTACAAAAAATTTAGACAAAAATATATTTTTCACTAATTTTTTTCCAGACAATAATCTCTTGTTTTAGTCCATCCAGTTTGTTTCGCCAATTTTAATGACTGACAGAATTACATTGTATTTGTGGATAGTGATAGTAATATGGTTATTTTCTTTGAAAAATATCAAGGCAAGGCAAAGCTAGGCAGGAGTAGGCTCTGTAGTTCAGCAAGATGCAGTTAGTGGGGGGTGGGAGAAATGCCAGAACTCTGTGTATATGGTGCTGGCACACAGCCCAGAATGCAGAGCAGTTTCTTATCTTGCAAGCATTTGGTGCAGACTTTGGCCCTGGCTGAGCTGATGAGAGCAGGATGCAGAGCTCTGCGGGATGTAGGCATCTGTAACCTTCTTCTGCAAAGAGTAGAAGATTCCCAGGCAGCCTTTTCCTCCAGAAATCCACAAACGCTCCATCAACTAATGTTTGAACAATTCTTTTCCCAGGATACTCTCCTTGTGAGAATATACCATAAGATTAGTTTAAGAACAAGCCCATAGTCAACATGCTATGCCATTGTCCTAGACCCTGTTAACTAGTGACCATAGTCTGAATGAATAAGGTCCAGTCAGCCAGTCAGTCTGGCTCAGGACATTCAGTATCATTCATACAATATTTTGTTTCATGACAATGCCTTTGTACTGGGCTCATGCAAGGTCAGTTATGCAGAATTGGCCTTTGCTTAAGTGTAAGAACTTGCGAGTGGCTTCCACAGTACCTATGTTTAGGACATTGCAAGTCTTTCATCTCTGGCACAGCCACCTTTTCCTCTTGTAAAGGGACACAGCAAATCTCCATTCCCATATGAAGGGGGAACTGAACAGCTGCGACCACTAAAAATAATGACATGATTGCTGAGACAAACATTTTCATGGTGATGCATGGGTGGGAACACTAAATCCGAACCACATTGTTTAGCTTTCACCCCAGTAAAGGGGATTGCCACACCCCCTAAAGTAAATGGAAAAGATCATAGTTTAGAAAATATGACAGAGTTGAAAACTTAAAGCTGTATCATACAGGAACATCCTTTGGGGAGAAAAACAACTGATAGAAAGGAGTATGTATACATTTCCAGAGCAGTTTATTAGTTTGTAAATTTCTCTAGTTCCAAGATTGAGCTCCATGGTGGTAAATCACAAGTGTCTCAGGCAGCATTTGGCTGAGTGGGAGATCTCACTTGTGAATTAGGGAATGGATTTAACGACAGCACAAAGGAGGAAGATGTGGGCCCCGAGAACTGCAACCTTTCCACACTTGTTACAGATTGACATCTGACACCAAACTCAAGCTGGACAAACATCATATTGACCCTCTAGTTTCTTTTTTACTCTTGTGGGCTGAAGAATCACAAGGATGTTTTACCATGGGATTCTGTTTCACAGAGGCCAGTGTGGGTGGTAAGTGGAGAGCCCAAGTTCCTCTGACTTTCAGGAAACGTATAGCGTAGGTGCAGTGAAGGCACTGCCTCTAGCTTTGCTTCACACAGCAGTGAAGTGAGGACTAGGCTTCTAGTGTGGAAACATCCTCTGCCACCCAGCTGTAGGGCTGGGAAAGCACCACAGCACTTCATAGCACCCTGTGCAGTCACTATAGCTCAACAGACTATGCCCAGGACCAAGTTACAAGTTAGAATTTTCAGAAACTTGAGACAGAATCCAATTCCATGTCTTACTGGAAAACAGATTGGAGAGAAACAGAGTGGAAAACAGGTTTGGAAAATGAATTTTCCCTAGGTGTAGGTCATTGGAGGATTTTGATGATAAAGAAATTGAGGACCAGCCAAGGCCCAACCTGGAAAGGTTTCTCAAAGATCAATGTTCACTCATGAACCCTGTTCCTTCAAGGATGTGGAATACAGGAAGAGAAGCCAATGCACCAAGTGTTATGGATTTAAAGGTTCAAGAGTGGAACTGCAGTAGTATACCTGTGAACTGTAGGAAGATGGTGGTTTTGTGTATTGTCAGAAGATACGTGGGCACTCAGAGGGCTAACTGTGATAGAGACCTGAGAACTCAGTTGTCTGGCTTTCCCTTGAGTCTGTAACTGGTCACTCACAGCATCTCACTGGAATGTTGCTTTCCAGACACTTTAAAAAGACTAACTTTCCCATTTGAGCCCTAGTAAGTCAAGAGCATCTGTAGCTTTGTCAGTTAATTACATGCTCCCATAAAAGAAGATAGGAAGGTTTTTGATTCATTGTACACATAGGTAAGGGGAAGCAGTAGTCCTGTCACAGTGACTCTAGCAGGGAAACTTGAGTGGTTGGCTGATCCTCCTAGAAGGGCACTCTGGAACTTCCCACCAGCTCTGGTCTGTAGCCCAGCACTAGGAAGTCAGTTCTTGACTGGTCCTGGTCAAGGCTTTGCTTGCACAAGGAGATAAGGAGAGAGGTGTTGATGAGCAGAGCCTGAGGATAGAGCTTCTAAAGCACCCTGTGTGTGTGTGTGTGGGGGGGCATCATTATACTGACTCTTTTTTGCAGGACTTCTTTGCCAGAGACCATTCAGGCCCACTGCTGTGGTGCTCTATGGGTTTTCGTTCTGGAATTACAAGAGCTCTCTGAGGGAGAGCTCACATTGCAAAAACACAGGGAAGTGACTCAGAGCTCAGGACCACTATCTAAACAATTGATTTTTCTCATGAACTAACTTAGAATCCCAGGAAAGCTGCTTTAATCCCTTTGGAGGGCAGTGGCACCAATTGTCCAAGAACCTCCCCCAACAAGATTTTACCATTTACATGCCAATAGTGGGCACACATGAACCCTCACAGCTGGGCACAAATTCAAACCACAATTCTAGCCACAATATTATCTCCAATGTGATTAGTACCTTATAATGAATCCCTGCTTCAGGCTGGATTTAGCATCTTGTTCTAGGTCACCATTTCAGACTGAATTGGTGCATAAGACAGAGTTGTCAGGCACCGTTTTGGACTAAAGGACTGCTTCAAATAGTTACACTCTGATACTGCAGCAGCACTTGAGAGAAGGTCACCAAGTGAGACTGCATCACCATCTATGTGAGTCCCTTTTCTCTTCTCTGTGACCAAATGCCTGACAAAAGTAACTTAAGGAAGGAAAGATTGAGTTTGACCTATGGTTTTAGAGCAGTGGTTCTCAAGCTTCCTAATACTGTGACCCTTTAATACAGTTCCTCATGTTGTAGTGACCCAAAACATAAAATTATTTTAGCTGCTACTTCATTAACTGCAATTTTGCTACTATTAAAATCTTAATGTAAATATGATATGCAGGACGATCAGATATGACTCCTGAAAAAGGGTAGATTGACTCCCAGGAGGTTGAGACCCACAGGTTGAGAACCACTATTCTAGAAAGCTTTGGTCCATTGTTCTGATATGGACTGGTGGTAGACATGTCTCTGACTATAGTGATGAAGTATAAGCAACTACTTTTTACATCAAGACCAACCAGTAAATAGAGAAAACAAAGCCAGGAACGAGAGTAAGCATACTCTTCAAAGGCCTACTCCGCAGGGACATGCTTCTATATGTTAGCCTGCAAGCCTTCAGAATACTACCAAATGCTGAGTGTTTAAAGCATGAGTCTGTGAATATCATTTAGTATTCAACCATTGTACTGCACCATTGCTGCTTTACAGAGGGCTCCTCTGAGGTCAGATCATGACCTCAAAATGAGTTGCTAACTGAGTCCTCAGCACTAGCTTTCATCTGGCACTATCTTGGAATCATTCTGTGATCATGATCAACCCTAGCATCCCGGCTGGGAAGAAGCAAAAGAAGAGATTGGGGCATCATTTCTTTCTCTCTAGAAAACATGTAGACAGTATACCACATTGAATACCAAATTTCTATACAAACAGGCAGTATCTGTGGATTCTGCTTATATTTACATTATTTGTTGAATAAAATGAAAGAGCCAAATTAATACTCATTGCTTTGAGATATGGCTTACTGATAAATGGGGGACTGGCTTAATTTAAGATATATTTTATGCCTCCAACATATCTGAAGTATGAGCTTATATTACAAAAACCAAAATGTGATCTTAAGAAGATTAAAAAACTTATCCCTTTCAAAGAAAAAAAACAAAACAAAACAAAAGGGTTGTTCACTATAGGTGCTTATTTTGTTCTAAAAATTACTCACTTCCTGAGTCAATTTGCTTGAATTTAAAGGAAGATCCAGTATTTTTTCAAACCTCTTCTTCCACTCCTTCAAACAGACTCCCAAACAGAGATTTACATCTCTCAAGCTATTGGACTTTTCTATTTGAGAAAGAAAGAAAGAAAGAAAGAAAGAAAGAAAGAAAGAAAGAAAAAGGAAGAAATGAAGGAATAATGTTGGACCTTTGTTGTTCTTAACATTTGGACCCAGTACCTTGAAACTGTGTAGTTGATATGAAGGACCAGCATCAGGGTTGTTTTGCCTGTTAATCATGGAAAGATATTTCCTGAATGAAGGCTTTGAATCTTTAGATATAAATAAAACCACTGTGCACTGCTTCCTTAAGGCTGAGGGGCCTCTGGTATCTTTCCTGGGGCTGGAGAAGTAAAGAGTGCAGACAAAACACTAAGGATGCTGGTTGGTCTTCCTGGTGTTGGACACTCAGAAGACAGCAGATGGAAGAAGAGCTATTTTTCCTTTGACAAGGAGTTTCACAAGTCTGGCTTTTTATCAGCTGTAGGCTAACAGTGTCCTTCCTTATGTCTTGTCCACATTATTAGCTTGCTAGATTTTTGGAGCCTAAATGACTCAACCTAGTGTGAGACCCATAAATTAATAATGTCCATGCCTAGACTCACAACATCCAGTCAGGGCTTTTTAGATTAGGGGCACACTGACTTATTTCTTTCTCCATGAAGGAAAACTGTCCTTTTAGTCCCCACTGGGGGGTCACAATCTCCACTGATGTGGGCCCCCAACTCTCCTACTGTGGTCATCTCTTTTGGTGATAGAGACCTGAGTCATAGGCTAAAATTGCAAGGTACAGAAAGGCTTGTGTTGCTAACTGGGTATCCTCAGACTTAGCACCAGAGCTAGATTCAGGGGAAATGGACACAGCACTGTAAAGACCCCATATCTTCTGGAAAAAAAGAAATACCTTGACCAACTAACCCATAGAACCTCAATCCAGTTGACCAGCCACTAGTAGATTAGCATTGTGTAGACTCATCAATGAAGCCCTTTTATTTATTTTGGGCTGTGTCTGATCACTCCCTAACTCTAAGAGTCCTCTCAGCCAACCAACCAACTGTAGCACCTCCCCAAAGGAATCCTCTGCCCAATTTAGTCTTCCTGAAGATGCCAAGTTACTGCCTCTCCATTTTCAAACTTGGACATAGTGAACTGAAAATATCAACTAAGGAAAAACTGAGATAATTAAGGATATACAATTAGATTTTAATACAAGATGGAAAGAGTGAAGAAATCCCAAACTGAAATGAAGCTAAAAATGAAATACTCTAATAGTTAAATGAAAAAGTTAGTGGAAACCATAGCAGTAGAATGGGCTCTGTGAAGGACAGAATATCAATCATGTCTTAAAGACAAGGCCAAGGACTAAGATCATTCACTCATAGAAAATAATATGTATTTTTAAATATATGAACAGAATAGGAAATATTTTGAGGGCACCATGAAAAGCCTAAATTTATTAATTTAGGGCATGCAAGAAAAATTCCTGGCAAAGATATATGAGATATTTTAATAAAATAATCAAAGCAAATTGCCCCAAGCACAAGTATACATTTCATAAAAAAGATACAAGATATAAAGACACAGATTAATCTTATCTTAATGATAGTGAAAGACTTAATTACCTACCCTTATCAATAGACAAATCATCTGAATAAAAAATAAACATATAAATGGCATCAAAAATCAAAAGGACCTAACATACATCTACAGAAATGTTCACATAAACACTAAGGAATACACATTCTTCTCAGCAACACAGAGAACTTAATAAAAAAAAAACAATTTTAGGCCATAAATCAAGTCTAAACAAGTAGAGAAAACTGAAATAATATTGTGTATTCTTTCTAAGAACAATGGAACAGAGCTAGAAGTCAATATTGGGATTAAGTCACACATTATCGAATGATCAATGACTCACTGAAAAATTAATAAGGACAGAAGATAATCAAACACCTGTCTGGAAAAATCAATGAAACACACACACACACACACACACACACACACACACACACACAGAGTCTGATACACCCCCTACAAGGAGTTGGTTCTTTGAGAAAATGAATAAGATTGACCAACCCTTATCTAAATTAACTAAAAGGCAGAGAGTGAAGATCCAAATTTAAAAATAGAGATAAGAAAGAAATGGAACAGATACCAAGGAAATCCAGAGAATGATGACATACTTTAAAGAGCTATAATTTACCAAATTGTAAAATCTAAATGAAATTTATAATTTTCTCAATACATACCACCTACCAAATTTAAATCTTGATCAGATAAGTAATGTAAACACTTATTAGTTCTAGTGAAGTAGAGCAGAAACTAAAAGTCTTTGCCCCAAAAGTCTAGGGCCAGATAGTTTTAACACTGACTTCTACCAGACTTTCAGTGAAAAGTCAAAGCCAATATTCCTCAAATTAGAAGCAAAAGGAACATTCTCCAGTTTATTTTACAAGAACATTACCCTGATACTTAAACTACATAAAGACACAACAAAGAAAAATAATTATGAAACTATTCCTCTTATGAACATCGTGACCATGTAAGTGACCACAAAAATTGCATGAGAAACTCCTACAACTAGTAGAGACTTTAAACAAAGTAGCTAGTTACAAAACTAGAACACAAAAATCTACAGCCTCTCTATTTCCAAATGGCAAACACATGAAATGGGAATCAGAGACATAACTCATTTCCCAAAAGCTTCAGACAATATAAAATATCTTGAGATTAACTTTAACCATACAAGGGAAAGACTTGTAGGATAAAACTTTAAGACATTGAAGAAAGAAATTGAAGAAGATACCAGAACATGGAAATATCTTCCACACTCATGATTCAGTAAGAGTAATACAGTAAAAATAGTCACCCTAAGAAAAGCAGTCTACAGATGAAATGCATTCTCCATTAAAATACCAATGTGTTTTTTCACAGGTCTTAAAGGACAATTTTCAGCTCCATGTGAAAACACACACACACACACACACACACACACACACACACACACATCATTAGCTAAAACAATTCCTAACAATAAAAAGTACTACCGGAAGTATCACTTCCTCCAGGTATAATGTTGTACTAAAGAACTAAAATAAGGACAGTTTTGTGTTGGCACAAAAACAGACATTTTAGTGAATTGAATTGAATTGTATTAAAGATGTGAACATAAATTCACACACCTATGCGAACTTGATGTTTTGATTTAAAAAGTCAGAAATATACACTAGACTAAAGGCTGCATCTCCAACAAATAGTGATGTTAAAACTTTATGACTGTATGTAGAAGAATGCAAATAGGCCCATACTTTCACAGAGAATGAAAAAAAAATAGGTTCATACTTATCACCTCAACATAAAGTCAGATACATTGAATCTAATACAATTGAAAGTGGAGTACACTCTTTACCCACTGGCACATACACACAGGTTTTCTGAACAGAATACTGATAACACAGACACAAGAACAACAATTAATAAATGAAAGCAACAGTTAATAAACTGAAAATTTTCTTTACTGCACAGGACACTATTAAAGTGGCAGACCACAGAATAAGTAAAGATCATTAGAAGGCTACTATCCAAAAGTATAAAGAACTTATCAAGAAAACAATACATTTGAAAAATAGATCTAAGCAGAATTCTCAAAAGAGGAAACTCAAATGGCTGAGGAGCACTTAAAGAAACATTCAAGTCAAATCTCTCTTCAGATTTTGTCTTACACCATTCAGAATGGTCAATATCAATAAAATGAATGACAGCTCCTGCTGTTGAGGTTATGGAGCAAGGGGAACCCTCATCCATTGCTTGTGGAGTGGAAATCTATGTGGTAGTTCCTTAGGAAGCTAGGAACTGATCTCCCCCAAGATTTACTCTTGGGCATATATCCAAAGGATAGCTTATCGTACTACAGAAACACTTGTTTAACCATGTTCATTGCTTCTCTATTCATAATAGCCAGAAATTAGAAACAACCTAGATGTCAGTTAATGGACAAATGAATAAAGAAAATATATCCATATTGTAACATTACACAGCCATTTACAAAATTGAAATTCCCAGGTAAATTTATTCAGCTTATAAAAAACATCCTGTGTAAGGCAACCTAGACCCAGAAAGACAAATATGGCATTAATTATATATGGATTTTAGCTGTTATGTCATTAATAAGCAAGCTAGCTTCAAACTGTATAGTCAGAAGTTTAGTTAGAGAGCAAGGAGCTGACAAGAGAGAGCTCTCTGGGAAGGAGACATGAATTGATAGTTATGGGTAGATGAGTTAGGAAGGGGAACTAGAATAAGAGGGCCAAACAGGGAAGGGGAGGAAAATGGGTCAAAGGACATCTAAAACTAAGGGTCACAAGGAAACCTAGTACAATAGAAGCTTATTAAAGTATATCCATATATAAAGTTGACCTACCTAAATGAAATCACCAAAGAGTCCCAACTGGATATCTCATCACCAAATGAAACATTCAGTGCCATGACTGGGTTTCATCTAATTGAGTTGTTGGCCAAAGATGTGCTGTAGAAACTGCCAACAACCCAGGCTATTGCCAAGGCTATCGGTTGCTTTTCACAAAGTGATAGTAACACCCTATTTCTTAAGACAACATCTACATGACACATTGAACAAGGAGAAGTCAAGCTGGGCTGAGCTAGAACCTTCGTCCCTATGGTCTGGTGGTGTTCATGGAACTGGAAAGTACTCTGCATGTTGCCAAAGGAGAAAGGTAAATACAAACCTAGCTACAAACCCTTTAATCTTTAGTTTTCTACAAACTATGATCCTCTACCTGTCTGAAAGATATGCTGGTGCAATAGTAACACAAAACTTATGGGAGTAACCAACCAAGATATGATTTGATTTAAGGTTCACTCCATGAGTTAGAATCCATACCCAACACTGCTTGTGTGGCCAAGAACCTGAGACTCCATAAGCAATAGTCCAAGAGGAAAACCAAATACTGTTCTGCTAAAAGAATGTAGCAATAAATAACTCTTAATGACATTATTCTAACCAATATGCCTGTGCCTTGTTCAGCCATCGTTAGAGAAACTTCCTTCTGCAGTAATTACAAATAAATACAGATACACAGCCAGATCATATACAGAGTGAGAGACTTTTGAATACTGCAGACTTAAGTGGGATGTCTTCATCAAATACCCCACGTCAGAGTTCAGAGAACACTGCAGAAGAGGCAGAAAGAGTGTATAAGTCAGAGGAGATGGAGGACACCAGGAAACAATGTCTTCTAAACAGCAGAATCAATGCACATATGAACTCACAGAAACTGTAGCTTATACACAAGGCTTTCATGGGGTCCTAGAGCTGAGAAAATACATGGATATACCCCCTATTCCTAACCCAGATAGCATTTTGCAATTAAAAATAAGTTTTCTCCAAAGGAGTCTCACTAGGGAAATAAACTACTCTTAAGGATAGGCCCCATGCCCAACAACAGATGGCCAACACAAAATGAACTCAACGACATCTTTAGAGGTGCTTCATCTCATGTTTTGTTGGGTCATACTTTTAAAACTTATATGTTCTTTGTTTATATATTATGTTTTCTAGTTTTGTGTATATCTTTCTTATGAGTCTTGTGATTTTTCTTTGACTCTTTTCCCCCACTGTTAGTACTTTTAGTCTTATTCTGGTTTATTTGTTTTTGTTTTATATTATATTACTTTATTATTATTCATTAAACACCTGTTTGCTCTCTAATGAGAGACAGAAAGGTGTGTATCTGGAAGGTAGTGGGGAAGGGGAGGAACTATGAGGAATTGGGGAAAGGAAACCACGATCAGAATATATTTTATGAAAATAAATCTATATCTAAAGAACTAAACATGATAACTTGCTCCAACTAATTGGATGACTATATTGCTATTAATACTAAACATGTTCAGATACAACAAATTCTTAGATGTAATGGCCCAGCTGTTACATTAATTTATATTTCCTGCCATAGCATAAACTGTTCTGATTTTAGCATTTGCCTTAAAAGTGTAGTTGGATCCCACTGTACGGTCTTGTCAACCAAGCACATGAACTAATTAAAAAAGCAACTTACTGGTCTTAAATTCCTGATGATATACACACTACCAACAGGTCAAGAAGTTTCTGGAAGCCCTATGACATATGGAGAGTTTTGCCTACTTCAAAGGAACTGCAACTGTGTTAATTCATATCAGAAATACTCAAATATTTTGAGAATATTTTTTTTATCCAAATTATACAAAAAGTTTCTAAGCAGCCATGGTATTTTTATGAAAATTAGTCAAATGCTAGAGTAAGACATATGGGCAATGGGCTATATGGGCAATGGGCTATGAATTTCAGAACTGTTAATTTTATTATAATAATTAAAAAGGACACACCTCATCTTTATGTTGATGTTAGAAAAATAGAGCATTTTAAATTTTATATTGAAGAGAGAGGGAATTTATCCATCTTTGCTGGTTGAGGCTCTAATGTGGTTGGCTAAAATGGCCAATTTTCCTCATTTGTTACCTTTACTTCTTTGGGCCATGCTTTTGGTATGCTCTTGATTTTAACTTTAGACATAATAAAACATTTGCATGCCTATGTAAATATTACATCAGATAAAGAGGGTAGATAATGAGGGCTAGCAATGCTGATATGACCCAGAAGCTTCTCTCTAGTGGTTAACACTAATTTCTTTCTCATAAAATCTGTTCTGCTATCTACTCAGTTAATCTATTTAAGAATGTAAGAATGAGCCCTTCCAGTGCATTAGGATATAAATAACATTTGGTGTCTGCATGCACAAAATGTGTTACTTACCCAGCATGATGTATGATGAATTGAAGTTCTCAGGAACTTCAGAAATCTTAAAAGCTCTCCAGCATTAATGATTAAAACTTCATGACTTAAAAAGTTGAAGGGCAGACCCAGAACCACAGTGTTCTGTACTGTCTTTAGTCACCTCAATAGACATTCATTGCCTACCTAGATCAAACCTAACATCCTTCCAACTGTCAGGAAAAAATGAAGGAAGATGTGCCTATTTTCCTCAATTTTTTTTTTACTTTAAATTGTGTATATGTGTATATGTCAGTATGTGGGGTTGTACATATGAATGCAGTCAATGGACATGGAGGGCAGATAGAGGAGTCAGATCACTTGGCTGATGTTATAGATTGTTGTGAGCTGCCTGACTTGCATTCTGGAAACCAACTCAAGTTCTCTGAAAGAGCAGTCAGTGCTCTTAACTGCGGATCCATGCCTCGAGCCCCTCTAGAAGGTATTTTCAGCAGACCACAAAAGCCAAGAATGTAATCATAATATGTTAAACTCCATGATTCACTGTAAATTGCATACCTGGCTTCTAGATTCCATTTGCAACCCAGAGCTGACCATGTGCCAAAGCTCCTGACGCCCTCAAACCCACCCAGAGATCGCTTATCTCCCAAGAGTGCTGGCATACCTAAGATCACAGAAGTGCTGACACACACAGGATCACAGGATCACAGGATCACAGGATCACAGCATCATAGGATCACAGGATCACAGGATGGACAACCTCCAGTCAGAAACATCAAGACCAGCTAACACCAGAGATAACCAGAGAGGGTAAGAGGCAAGCACAAAAACATAAGCAACAGAAACCAAGGCCACTCGGTATCATCAGAACCCAGTTCTCCCACCACAGCAAGCTCTGAATATCCCAACACACTTGAAAAGCAAGATTAGGATTTAAAATCACATCTCATGATGATGATAGAGGACTTTAAAAAGGACATAAATAACAACTTTAAAGAAATACAGGAGAACACAATTAAATAGGTAGAATCCCTTAAAGAGAAACAAAAATCCCTTAAAAAATAAAGGAAAACACAACCAAACAGATGAAGGAATGCAGGATCTAAAAATGGAAATAGAAACAATAAAGAAATCACAAAGAGAGACAGCTGTGGAGATGGAAAACCTAGGAAAGAGATCAGGAGTCATAGATGCAAGCATCACCAATAGAATACAAGAGATAGGAAAGAGAATCTCAGGTGTAGAAGATATCATAGAAAACATTGAAACAAAATGCAAAATGCAAAAAGTTCCTAACCCAAAACATCCAAGAAATTGAGGACACAATGAGAAGTCAAAAACCAAAGGATAATAGGTATAGAAGAGAGTGAAGATTCCCAACTTAAAGTATCAGTAAATATCATCAACAAAATTATAGAAGAAAACTTCCTTAACCTAAAGAAAGAAATGCCCATAAATATAAAAGAAGCCTACAGAACTCCAAATAGATTGAACCAGAAAAGAAATTCTTCCTGTCACATTATAGCCAAAACACAAAATGCACAAAACAAGGGAAGAATATTAAAAGGACTAAAGGAAAAAGGCCAAGTAACATATAAAGGCAGACCTATCAGAATTACACCAGACTTCTCCCCAGAGACTATGAAAGCCAGAAGATCCTGGACAGATCTCATACAGACCCTAAGAAAACACAACTGCCAGCCTAGGCTGCTATAACCAGCTAAACTCTCAATTATCCTAGATGGTGAAACCAAAGATATTCTATGACAAAACAAAATTTACACAATATGTTTCCACAAACCCAGTTCCACAAAGGAAAATAGATGGAAAAGGCCAATACAAGGAGGGAAACTACACCCTAGAAAAAGCAAGAAAGTAATCTTTCAACAAACTCAAAAGAAGATAGCCACACAAACATAAAAATAATATAAAAATAACAGGAAGCAACAGTCACTGGTTATTAATATCTTTTAGCATCAATGGACTCAGTTCCCCAATAAAAAGATGACTGGATACGTAAATATGACTCAGCATTTTGCTGCATACAGGTAATGAAACTCAGTAACAAAGACAGACACTACCTTAGAGTGAAAGGCTGGAAAAAAATTTTTCCAAGCAAATGGTCCCAACAAATCAATGTTCAACTAAAAGCTATCAAAAAAAGATGAGGAAGGACACTTCATATTCATCCAAGGGAAAAAATCTACCAAGAAGAACTCTCAATTCTGAACATCTATGCCCCAAATGCAAGGGAGCCCACATTTGTAAAAGGAATGTTACTAAAGCTCAAATCACACATTGAAAGACACACAATAGTAGTGGGAGATTTCAATACCCTATTCTCACCAATGGACAGATCATAGATACAGAAGCTAAATAGAGACACAGTTAAACTATCAGAAGTTATGAGTCAAATGGATTTAACAGACATCTACAGAACATTTCACCCTAAAACAAAAGCATATATCTTCTTCTTAACACCTCATGGTACTTTCTTCAAAATTGACCACATACTTGGTCATAAAACAAGCCAATACAAGAAGATGGAAATAATCCTGTGCATCCTATCATATCACCATGGACTAAGGCTGGTCTTTAATAACACTAAAAACAACAGAAAACCCACATTCCCATGGAAACTGAACAACTCTTTACTTAATGATAACTTGGTCAGGGAAGAAATAGAAATAAAGAAAGAAATTAAAGACTTCCTGGAAATCAATGAAAATGATGGCACAGTATACCCAAACTTAAGGGGACACAATGAAAGCAGTGCTAAGAGGAAAATTCATAGCACAAAGTGCCCTGGTAAAGAAATTGGAGAGATCCTACAGTAGCAACCTAACAGTACACCCAAGATCTCTAGAACAAAAAGAAGCAAACACTGCCAAGAGGAGTAGATAGCAGGAAATAGTCAAACTCAGGACCAAAAATCAACCAAATAGAAACAAAGAGAATGATAAAAAGAATCAACAAAATCAAAAGCTGGTTCTTTGAGAAAAACAACAAGATAGATAAACCACTAGCCAAACTAACTAAAGGGCACAGAGACAGTATCCAAATTAACAAAATCAGAAAGGAAAAGAGAGACATAACAAAAGAAACTGAGGAAATTAAAAAAATCATCAGATCCTACTACAAAAGCCTATATTAAAAAAAAAAAAAACCTTGGAAAATCTAGATGAAATGGATGAATTTCTAGACAGGTACCATGTACCAAAGTTAAATCAAGAGCAGGTAAACTTTCTAAACAGGCCCATATCCCCTAAGGAAATAGAAAAAGTCATTAAAAACTTCCCAACCAAAAAAAGCCCAGGCTTTAGTGCAGAATTCCACCAGACCTTCAAAGAAGACCTAATACCAATCTATTCCATAAAATAGAAAGAGAAAGAACAGTACCTAATTCATTCTATGAAGCCACAATTACTTTGATACCTAAACCACACAAGGACCCAACAAAGAAAGAGAATTTCAGACCAATTTTGCTTATGAATATTGATGCAAAAATACTCAGTAAAATTCTAGCAAACTGAATTCAAGAATAAATAAAAAACAGTAGGCTTCATCCACAGGATGCAAAGTTGGTATAATATACAAAAATTGATTAATATAGTTCACTATATAAACAAATTCAAAGGTAAAAAAAATCACACGATCATCTCATTAGATGCTGAAAAAAAATTTGACTAAATACGACATCTTTTCATTGTTGTGGACAGCATATAATGACAAGGACTACCTACAGTAGGCTGGGCTGGAGACATCTCAGAAGCCCAAAGCAGTTCCTTGTAAAAAACAGTTGTTCCCATTTCTCCTAACCTTAGCCCTTGACAATGACTGTATAGATTTCATTTGTGTGTGACTACTTTTCGTTGCCCTTGGTGTGCATAATTATTCTATTGTATCTGACTTCCTATTCTCCTTCTGCTCTGGTGAATTCTGTGAAACTAGATGTTCCAGGATGTAATGATTCTTAAACAATTAAAAACTGAGGCATAGGGGCACAGCACAGCACAGCACAGTCCTAATGGCCCAGGTGCAGGCTGTGTCTTCTCATCTTGGAAACAATGCAATAACTGCATAGTGGTAGTTCCGGAGTAATGTTTGACTTGCAAAGAAAGTTTGAAGAAATTATTAGAAAATGTATTAGAGCCAACATTGGAACCCCAAGAAAGGAAAAAAAAAAACTATTGAAGTCATGAAATAAGTTTTGCACAACATTTGAGACAGTGGTTTCTGGATAAAAATGTATAGAATGCATAAAATTATATATTAGTAAAACCAAATCTAAACACTGGGAGTCTTAGAAGAGTCATTGTGTGCAATGTGCAGAAGCAGAAAGCTAGTAGAACTACTGAGCTAAGGGTTAACTTGATTCTTTCTGGCCACTGCCTGGCAGCTTTGCCATGTCATCTATCATTAGAGCTTTACAAGAAAATGCAAGTAGCTGACCTCAGAGCTCTGAGCTCTGAAGTGTAAGTTAAAGTTAAAGTTTAAATAATGATAAATTTGCAATTATTATTACTTTGGCTACAGGCCTGGGAATAGGGAAGCTTGAAACTTTGGGGAACAATTGTAATCCTTGATCCTTTGTGGGACATGGTTGTCCTCTTGAATTTGATTTGGCAATGATTATAAAACATATTTTTCCTACCTACTTTTGGAGTATAAATAAAAGACTGGGGCAAGAAGAAGGCCAGAGAGCAAGTGAGGAGTATGTGAGGTGAATGTGGAGAGCAAATGGAGAGAGAGAGAGGGAGCATGAGAAGAGAATGTGAAGAGTAAGCGAAGAGATAATGTGAGGTGTGTATGGAGCGTGTGTGTGTGAGTGAAAGGAGAGAGCATGTGGTGTGTGTGAGGTGTGT
>JADRCH010000145.1:1214284-1241227 GCA_019843965.1 Rhynchomys soricoides | reverse complement strand
GTGTGTGTGAGGTGTGTGTGAAGAGTGTGTGTGAGTGTGAAAGGGGAACACACAGAGGTGTGTAGGAGTGTGAGAGTTCAAGAAAAGAAAAGCTCACAGGAGAAAAGCAGAGTGTGCAGGAGAATGCAGAGTGTGTGCAGCCTTAAGCTGCGAGTGAAGAGGGAAGAGAGAGAGAGAGAGAGAGAGAGAGAGAGAGAGAGAGAGAGAGAAAGAGAGAGAAGAGAGCAAAACTTTAAGCCTTGTGTATATTTATTATGTGCCTTCTAGATATCCCTGCTTCCAGTTGAGAATTATGATCCAGTGTTGAGGCTGGACCCTGGCACTTCATGTTAAAAATATTGGAGAGATCAGGAACTCAAGACCCATACCTAAACACAATAAAAGCAATATACAGCAAATCAACAGCCAATATCAAACTATATGGAGAGAAACTTGAAGCAATACCACTAAAATCAGGGACAAGACAAGGATGAACACTCTCCCTGTATTGATTCAATATGGTTCTCAAAGTACTAGGTAGAGCAATAAGAACAAAAGAAGTTCAAGGGAATACAAATAGGCAAAGAAGAAGTCAAGGTATCATTATTTGCAGATAATATGATAGTATACATAAGCAACCCGAAAATTCTACCAAAGAAATTCTACAGCTGATAAGCAACTTCAGCAAAGTGGCTGGATATAAAATTAACTGATATAAATCAGTAGCCTTCTTTTATACAAATATAAACAGGCTGAGAAAGAAAATAGGGAAACAACACCCTTCTCAATAATCACAAATATAATATATCTTGTGGTAACTCTAACCAAACAAGTGAAAGATCTTTATGACAAGAACTTCAAGTCTCTCAAGATCTCAGAAAATGGAGAGATCTCCCATGTTCATGGATTGGTAGGATTTAACATAGTAATAATGGCCATCCTACCAAAAGCAATCTATAGATTCAATGCAATCTCCATCAAAATTCCAACACAATTCTTCAAAGACAGGGAAAGAGCAATTATCAAATTCATCTGTAAAGGTAAAAAACTCAGAATAATGAAAACAATTCTTAACAATAAAAGAACTTCTGGAGAAATCACCATCCCTGGCCTCAACCTATAGTTGAGCAATAGTGTTAAAAACTGCATGGTATTGGTACACAGACAGACAAGATGATCAGTGGAATAGAATTGAAGACCCAGAAATAAAACCATACACTTAAGGACACTTGATCTTTGACAAAGAAGCCAAAAATATACAATGTAAAAAAAAAAAAATGCAAATTCAATAAATAGTGCTGGTCTAACTGGCAGTCTGTATGTATAAAACTGGAAATAGATCCATATTTGTGACCTTGCACAAAGCTCAAACCCAAGTGAATTAAGGACCACAACATAAAATCAGATAAACTGAATCTAATAGAAGAGAAAGTGGGAAAGAGCCACGAACTTATTGGCATGGGGAGAAATTTCCTAAACAGAACTTCTACAGCTCAGGCTCTATGATCAACAGTTGATAAATGGGACCTCATGAAACTGAAAAGCTTCTGTAAGGCAAAGGACTTAGACAATAGGACAAATCACCAACCTATGGATTGGAAAAAAAACTTCACCAACCTCACATCTGACAGAGGGATAACATCCAAAATATGTAAAGAACTCAAGAAGCCAACCTCCAAAAAAACCAAACAACCCAATGAAAACAAGGGGTATAGAGTTAAAGGGAGAATTCACAACAGAGGAATTTCAAATGGCAGAGAAGCACTTATAGAAATGTTCAAAGTCATTAGTCATCAGGGAAATGCAAATCAAAATGACCTTGAGATTTCACCTTACACCAATCAGAATGGCTAGGATAAAAAACTTAGGTGACAGCAGATATTGTTGAGTATGTGGAGAAAGAGGAACACTCCTCCATTGCTGGTAGGATTGCAACCTGGTACAACCACTCTGGAAATCAATCTGGAGGTTCCTCCGAAAATTGGAAATACATCTATCTGAAGACCCAGTTATACCACCCTTGCATATATACTCAAATGATTCCCCATTATACCCCTGGGGCACATGCTCCACTATGTTCATAGCAGCCTTATTGGTGATAGCCAGAAACTGGAAACAACCCAGATGTCACACAACAGAAGAATGAATACAGAAAATGTGGTTCGTTTACACAATGGAATACTTCTTAGCTATTAAGAATGAGGACTTCATGAGTTTTGCAGGCAAATGGGTGGAACTAGAAAATATATCCTGCGTGAGGTAACTCAGACCCCAAATGACATGCATGCACTCACTAATAAGTGGATATTATCCCCCCAAATTACAGCATACCCAGTATGCAATCCATAGAAACCAAGAAGGTTAACAAGCTGAAGGGTCCAAGTGAGGATGCCTCAATCCCACTTGGAAGGGAGAAGAAAATAATCAGCAGGGCAAAGGAAGGGAGGGACCTGGGTGAGAGAAGGAAAAGGGATGGGAAAAAGGGTAACATGATCAGGTATTGGATGGGTAAAAAGGACTGAAGCCCTGAGGGCCAGCAGAAAAAGAATGAAAACAGTCAACTTCAGGAGGTAGGAGGTTGGGGGGGGACCCTCTAGAATGTATCAGAGATCTGGGAGGTAAGAGACTCTCAGGACTCAAAGGGAGGGACCTTAGATGAAATGCCCTACAGTAGGGAAAGGGAACTTGTAGACTCTACCTTGAATAGAAAGATAGGACATCAAGTGGAGGGATGGGGTTGCGATTCCACAATCAAAACCTGAATCAAAATTGTTCCTGTCTATAAGAACTGCAGGGACAAAAATGGAGAAGGGCCTGAGGGAAAGGAGGTCCAGTGACAGGCCCAAATTGGGCTCGAGGTCAAGGGGAGGCTCCAAGACTTGACACTATTACTGATTCGATGCTGTGGTGATCTTACAGACAGGAGCATAGCATGGCTGCACCTCCCTCCCCCAGAGGCCCAAACAAACAGCTGAAAGAGTCAGATGCAGATACTTATACATAACCAATGGACAGAAGCCAGGGACCCCTGCAGTTGAATTAGGGAAAAGCTGGAAGAAGCTAGGGTGAAGGCGCCTCCATAGGAAGACCAGCAGTCTCAAGTAACCTGTACCCATGAGATCTCTCAGACACTGAGCTACCAACCAGGCAGCATACACCAGCTAATCTGAGGCTCCTGACACATATACAGCAAAGGACTGCCTGGTCTGGCCTAAGTGAGAGAAGATACCCCTAACCCTTGAGAGACTTGAGGCCCCAGGGAATGGGGCTGTCTAGTGGGATGAGGGGTGAAGATATCCTCTTGGAGATGGGGGAGGAGGTATGGGATGAGGAACAGTCAGAGGGTGGATAGGGAGGAAGAATATGACTGGATTGTTCAATAAAAAACAAAAACCCTCCCACTTTCTGTGACTACGGAAGTTATATGAACACATCCATGATGAACTATGCCATTTTAGCTTAAGCCTGTATTCCCAAGCCATGCTCACTCATTTGGCTCAGAATAAACCATCTCTTTTCCTTTGAGGTGAGAGTGGTGATTTTATGCATAGGGAGCCCTGTATTTCCCAGCTTTGCAAAGCAAAGTAACTTTTACTCTGTTTGGCTTGGAAATCTATAAGGAAAAACAATACTGCAGAGGCCATCATTTTCACTTGGCTGTGCTTCTGAGTTAGGCTCTTGTATTGTTGCTGCCCCCCACTGTCAGGTACTCCACACATTAGGAAGATTATGGGGATAATGGAGGACTGGGGGTGGGTGGGGAACATATGGAAGCAGGTGCTAGAGACTCAAAAGGACCACAAAAGGAAGCCTTATGTGTATCAAATTTGAACTTCATTTCTTAATGATTATTAGTGCGCATTCTCTGAAGTTGGACGTTGGAGTTAAAGTAAATATGAAGTCATCAATGTTCTTTTTGTTTTTAACTACAAATTTTTTTTTCTTATTTTTTTAAAAATTTATTTTTCAGGTCTCCCCTTCAGAAACCCCTTATCCCATCCCCTGTACCCCTGTCTCTATCAGGGTGCTCTCCCACCCACCCACCCACTCCCACCTTCCCTCTCTGGCATTCTCCAACACTAGGGCATCAAATACCCTCAGGCCCAAGGGCATCTCCTCCCATTGATGTCTAAAAAGGCCATATTCTGTCACATATGCAGCCAGTACCATGTGTATTCTTTGGTTGGTGGTCCAGTCCCTGGGAGCTCTGGCTGAATGGAAATGCCTGGTTTCTTTTCAAAAGGCTTTGTACATTGATGTCATGTTAGAGAATTACAGTAACATGAAGTCTATATAATTAAGTATAAACCCTAGATTTTGTCACATGTCTAGAGCAATTCAATATACCCTGTATTGTGAAGAGAGAAGAGTCCACAGACAACCAACAAAATGTGTAGATATTTTCATGGGAGAACATACAAAAATGATTCTAAAAATAACTCAGGGCCTGTTGAAGCTCTATCTTTGTTTTGATCTGAACATACACCTGCAGCAATCACAGATAAGTGCACTCCACCCCACCCCACAGCTCTGTCTACCTCCTCTAACTCTAAATTAACAGCTCTACCTGTCTCCCAGAAGGGCTGTGGAAACCCAAGACTCACAGCTCCACCTGCCTCCTGAGAGGCTTGCTCCAACCTAGGACATCCAAGACAGCCAACTCCAGAGACAACTAAATGGGGAAATACAAGCACAAGAACATAATCAACAGAAGCAAATAAAATATGGCACTATCATAATCTAGCTCTCCAACTACAGCAATCCCTGGATATCCTAATACATCTGAAGAGCAAGACTCTGACCTTTCATCCCACCTCATAAGGTTGACAGAAATTTTTAAAAAGGAAATAAATAATTCCCTTAATGAAATACAGGAAATCATAATCAAACAAGTAGAAGGCCTTAAAGAGGAAACAAATAAATCCTTTAAAGAAACACAAGAAAATACAATCAAAGGGGTGAAGGAAATGAATAAAACAATCCAAGACCTAAAATTATAAATAGAAGCAATACAAATGGAGGCAATCCTGGAGTTGGAAAATCTAGGGAAGTAAACAGACACAGTCATCAGCAATAAAATACAAGAGATTGAAGAAAAAAAATCTTAGAAGTAGCTGATACCATAGAAGAAATAGATACATTGATCAAATAAAATGCCAAATATCAAAAGTTCCTAACTCAAACCATCCAGGAAATCTGGGACACTGTGAAAAGACCAAACCTAAGAATTAGAGGAATAGAAGAGAGTGAAGACTCACAGTTCAAAGGGCCAGAAAACACCTTCAACAAAATCATAGAAGAAAAATTTCTTAACCTAAAAAAACCAGAGATTGCTATAAATATACAAGAAACTTCCAAAATACCGAATAGATTGGACAAGAAAATAATATCCTTCTGCCACATAATAATCAAAACACTAAATGTACAGACCAAAGAAAAAATTGAAAGCTGCAAGGAAAAATGTCAAGTAACATAAAAAGGCATTCTTATCAGAATTACATCTGACTTCTCAACAGAGACTCTAAAATCCAGAAGGGCCTGGGCAAATGTCTTGCAGACTCTAAGAGACCACAGAAGTCAGCTCAGACTGCTATACTTAGCAAATTTCTCAATCACTATAGATGGAGAAACCAAGATATTCTATGACAAAACCAAATTTAAGGAATATCTTTCTAATAATCTAGTAGCCCAACAGAGGATACTAGAAGGAAAACTCTAACATAAGGAGGGTAACTACATCCAAGAATACACAAGAAATTAATCTTCTCACAACAAAACCAAAAGAACTGTCTTAGCCAGGGTTCCTATTCCTGCACACAACATCATGACCAAGGTGCAAGTTGAGGAGGAAAGGGTTTATTGAGCTTACACTTCCATGCTGCTGTTCATCATGAAAGGAAGTTAGGACTGGAACTCAAGCAGGTCAAGGAACAGAAGCTGATGCAGAGGCCATGGAGGAATGCTGCTTACTGGCTTGCTTGATTGTTTCTCCTGGCTTGCTCAGCCTGCTTTCTTATAGAACCCAAGACTACCAGCCCACAGATGATACCACTCACAGGGGCCCTCCCACCTTGATCACTAATTGAGAAAATACCTTACTGATGGATCTCGTGGAGGCATTTTCTCAACTGAAGCTCCTTTCTCTGTGATAACTCCAGCTTGTGTCAAGTTGACACAAAACCAGCCAGTACAAGAACAGAATTAAACACATACAGTATCACATCCAAAAAAAAAAAAAAACCCACAACAAAATAACAGGAACTAAAAGTCATTGGTAAGTGAATATCTCTTAACATTAATGGACAGAATTCACCAATAAAAATACACAGGCTAACAACTTGGATATATAAACAGAATCCTTCATTCTCCAGCACACAAAAAATGCACTCCAGCAGCAAAGATAAATACTACTTCAGAGTAAAGAGCTGGAAAAATGATTTTGCTAGCGAACAGACACAATATACTCTCAACCAAAAGATATCAAAAAAGAGACTTCATAGATATCAAAGAAAAAAAATGCCAAAAAAATGCCATTATGAGGATGTCTCAATTCTGAACATCTGTGCCCCAGATTTTGTAAAAGAAACGTTACTAAAGCACAAATTACACATTGAACAAAATAATATTGGGAGACTTCAACTCCCCAATCTCCCCAATGGACAGGTCATTGAGGCAGAAACTAAACAGAGAAACAATGAAACTAACAGATATTATGAACCAAATAAATTTAACAGATGCCTTTGACAAAATCAAATATCCCTTCACGATAAAAAGTCCCAGATAGATCAGGGATTCAAGGTATACACCTAAACATAATAAAAGAAATATACAGGAGGCCAATAACCAACATCAAATTAAATGGAAAAACACTTGAAGCAATCCCTATGAAGTCAGGGACAATACAAGGTTGCCCACTCTCTCCCTATGTATTCAGTGTAGTACTTGAAGTTGTAGCTAGAGCAATCAGACAACAAAAGGAGATCAAGGTAATACAAATTAGATAGCAAGAAGTCAAGGTATCACTGTGGATGATGTGATAATATATACAAGCAATCCCCAGAACACTACATGAGAACTCCTATAGCTGATAAACAACTTCAGCAAAGTGCCTGGATACAAAATTAACTTAAACAAATCAGTAGCCCTTTATACAAATGATAAATGGGCAGAGACAGAAATTAGGGAAACAATACCCTTTACAATAGCCACAAACATACCTTGGTGTAACTCTAACCAAGCAAGAGAAAGGTTTGTATGACAAGAACTTCAAGTCCCTAAAGAAAGAAATTGAAAAAGATATCAGAAAATGGAAAGAGCTCCCATACTCATGGACTGGTAGGGTTAACAGTGGAAATGGCCATTTTACCAAAAGCAATCTACAGATTCAATGAATTCCCCATCAAAATTTCAACACAATTCTTTGCAGACAATAAAAGAATAAATCTATAGTTTATATGGAAAAACAAAACAAAACAAAAACTCAGGATAGCAAAAACAATCCTGAACAATAAAAGAACCTCTGAAGAAATCACTATCCTCATGATACAGAGTAATAATGATAAAAACTGCATGGTATTGGTACAATAACCGACAGGTTGATGAATGGAATCTAATCAAAGACCCAGAAATGAATCCACACACTTATGGACACTTAATTTTTGACAAAGAAGTCAAAACAACACAAGAGAAAAAAAGAAAGAATCTTCCATAAATGGTGCTGGTTTAACTGGATGTCTGCATGAAGAAGAATGCAATTAAGTCCATATTTATCACCCTGTACTAACTCAAGTCCAAGTGGATCAAGGACCTCAACCTAAAGCTTGATACACTAAATCTAGTAGAAGAGAAAGTGGGAAATATGCTTGAATTCTTTGGTATAGGAGACAATTTCCTGAACAGAACACCAATGGCTCAGGCCCTAAGATCAACAATGAATAAGTGGAACCTCATGAAAATGCAAAGCTTCTGTAAGGCAAAAGTCACTACAGGTTGGGAAAAGAATTTCACCAACTGTACATATGACAGAGGGCTAATATTCAAATATATAAAGAACTCAAAAAATTAGACTCCAACAAACCAAATGACCCAATTAAAAAATGGCACACAGGGTTAAACAAAATTCTCAACAGAGGAATCTTGAGTGGCTATGAAGTACTTAAAGAAGTGTTCAGTGTCCTTAGTCATCAGGGAAATGCAAATCAAAATGACCCTGAGATTCCACCTTACACCAATCAGAATGGGTAAGATCAAAAACTTAAGGGAGAACACATGCTATCAAGGATCTGGAGAAAGAGGAACACTCTTCCATTTCTGGTGTGACTGTAAGCTTGTACAACCACTCTGGAAATCAATCTGGCAGTTTCTTGAAAACTGGGTATAAACCCAAAAAATTGTCTACCAAACCACAAAGACATGCGCTCCAGTATGTTCATAGCAGCTTTATTAATAATAGCCAGAAACAGGATTCAACTCAGATGTCCTACAACAGAAGAATGGATATAGAAGATGATGTGGTTCATTTATACAATGAATTACTACTCAGTTATAAAAACAAGAACATCATGAACTTTGAAGGCAAATGAATGGAACTAGAAAATATCATCTTGAGTGAGGTATCTCAGACCCAAAAGGACATGCATGAAGGAAACAAGAAGCAAGCATTCTTGAGTCACACTTAGAAAGAGCAACAAAATAGTCATAGGAGGCAGAGGGAGGAAGGGAACTTGGTGGGGAGAGACAGAGGAGAGGCCCAGAGGGTCAGGAGAATGAATGGAAATGTACAGCTGCTGTGGTGTGGTGTGAGGGGTGGTAGCTGAGGAGAGGATCTGCAGGAAGTCCCAGAGACCTGAGGGAGAGGAGAGTTCTAGGAGTTAATGGGGATGACCTTAGGCAAGATGACTAACAGTGGGGACATGGAACCTGAGGAGGCCATCTCCTGTAGCCAGGCAGAACCCATAGTGGAGGGAAAAGGACAGAAAACCACCCATGAAACTTTCAACCCAAAGTTTGTATTGTCTAAAAGAAATGCATGGATGGAGCAGCAGCAATCCCTGACACCATTTTTGATACTCTGTTATACTTGCATACAAGAGTTTAGCATAACAGTTCTCTCAGAGGATCTATTCAGCAACTGATTGAAAGAGATGCAGATACCCACAGCCAAACACTGGACAGAGGTTGGGGCACTTATGAAAAAGACATGGAAGGATTGAAGGCCCTGAAGGGGAAGGGAACCCCACAGGAAGACTAACAGAGTCAACTAACCTGGACTCCATGAGGGAGGGACTAAGAGTGGGAACAGCATTTGGAATGTAATTAATTAATTAACTAATAAAATCTCAGGAATTTGTGAAGGCAATAAACTTGAGAGTCTTCCTTTCCTGAAAGATGGCATGCACAAAGAGAACCACTACATGTGTAATAAATAAGAGAAAGTCTTGGATCAATTCTCAGAACATATTGTCCAGCAACATGTGACTGTCCAAGACAAATCATATAAATGTAATTAGCATGGCAAATGTTTCCTCCAACTTCCAAATGTACACTGTATAATATAAATAATATTACTACAGAATATTGTAATTAATGCAGGTGTGGCAGCCACAGGGATGCTTCTAGTGAACCATCAAAACTTAATATTAAAGCATTCACATTGCAGAAGGACCTTGAAAACATGAAGACTATGACATATGCTTAAATTTGTTTTTTAGTACTAGTCAAAATCACAGAATCTACACTGGAAAGAAAGATAACAAGTATAGTGGATGTAATATATCTTTTGTCTCTGCCCATAAATTTAGGTAAACTTAAGAAGCAACAAATCTATAGTAGAGAGAAATTGCACAAATGTAGGAAATGTCAGGAGCTGCTGAAGTCTCACTGCACAGCAAAGAATTCATTCTGGAAAGAAACCTTAGGAATATAAAGAATGTGGTAAATCCCTTTATCAGGTTTCAAACCGTCCATTACAGAATCCATACTGGAGAGAAAGCTTGCAAATAGAATGAATGTGACCAATTTATTGTCTATTGCTCACATTGCAGAAAACATCAGAAAATTCATGCTTTTTACTTTTTTACTTTGTTACTAGGCCGTGTTGGCACATCCTTTCTCTGGTGCTCCTGCATTACAAACACCAGAGAAACATTATTGACATACAGAACTTGTGAAGGCCTTGAATGAGCGTTTACTTAGATAAATATCTTATACTAAGGGCATGGAGAAATGACACTGAATAAGAGCACTGGATGCTCTTCCAGAGGACATGGGTTAGATTCCAAGAACTCATATGGCAGCTCACAACTGGCTGTTAACCCAGTTCTATCAGATTTGACCCTCTTCTGCTTTCCTGCCCTCCTCAGACTGGAGCCTGAAGCATGAACAGAGTTGCATGAAAAACCCTTGTATACATAAACATATTAAGAAAAATGACTTCTATAGAAGAAAGATCCTTCAGAAGTGAATAACATGGAAAAAGGTTGGTTTTTTTTTTTTTGTTTTTTTGGTGGTTTTTTTTTTTTTTTGATGCAAAATGCAAGAGGAATTTATTGATCCAGCATGCTGGGGTCGTCCTACATGCCAAGGCAGGAAAGAACAGCCGTGCACAGCTCATTTAGTGAGCTTTTATATGGTTTTTAGAGCAGCAGCCATTAGGCACAATGTGATTGGCAGAACAGTGTGACTTTAAACTGATTGGTTTTTAGGGAATGAGGTACTAGGGGCTTAATCAGCCCCTCCCTTCCAGCAGACATGCTGTCTAACTTGTTTCTTCCAGGAGTGAAGGGGTGCTCAAATATTTCAAAGTTCTTGACCTGACTTCTCATTCCTCCCTTTTTCTTGTGCATACTTCAATCCTGAAACTATTGTTGATAGCTATGCAGCTCATACCCCTGGTCTTCTGTATCCAGTTCTTTGTATTTCTGCTTTATGATCATTAGATGTACTGTACCTATGCGTTCTTAACAAAAGCAACCATGAAGTTCAAATAGTAGGGGCCAAAAGTCAACAATAGCAGGAGAACAATTAAGGTCTTAACAAGGCAGATATGAGGGTGGTTAAACAAGAGAAGGAGTTAAACTAAGACTCGAACCAGTCCTGACCCTATTGTCTCTCACTCTTCCGCTTGGCTAACCCTACCCTCACCTTGGCCATTGGGTCTTTAGCAACCCCAGAATGGTCTATATAAAAGCAACACTCTTCAGCTAAGGCAGCACATAGCCCTCCTTGCTGGAGGAAAAGTTAAGTCTAATCTCCTCCTATTCTGTAGTACTACTTCTGATAACGAAGTCAGTGGTTCCTTACGATGACTGATGGAAGTTTCTATTCTCTCTATATCTAAATCAATGGCTGCCCTCAAATTGTCATATGTTTTCATCTGTAAGAACAAAGTGAAGGGCCCAGTGGCTGCCCCAGCTACCCCCAACCCCAACAGAAGGGAGAGAGTGAGTGCTATCCAAAGGTACCACCAGGCAGTCATGATCAAGGTCAAGTGATCTTGAGCTTGAGCAGATTGTCCATCTTCTGTACCATCCAGCAGGTGTCTCTGGGGAGCAGGGTGTCCACAGGTTTAATATGGGAAGCCTGCACCCATGCCAAAATACCATCTACCTTGAGGAGTGTGGGAGTAGCTAGCAGCTCCAGAAAGGGTAGCTTTTATCCAGGTTCCAGCAACTGTGCCCAGTGCCTCTTTACATAGACCCACTCACCAGTCTGGAAGTAATGAGGGGGTCTCTGGCATCCCTGGAGCATTTAAGGCAAACAGTTTGGGTCAAATCTCATGCTGTGGGATACCTCCTGGGAGGGTCCAGTGGACCAAGGGAGTTGAGATACCACACAGGATCTCAAAAGTGTTCAGATTAAAATGGTATGGGGTGTTCCTGGCTTGGAACAGGGCCAAGGGGAGGGGCACCACCCAGTCTGAACCAGCCTCCAAGATCAATTTAGTTAAGGTCTCTTTTTTTGGGGTTCTGTTCATTCTCTCTACCTAGCCTGAGCTTTGGGGACAGTACTCACAATGAAGTTTCCAATCTGCCCCCAATAGTTTTGCCAACCCCTGGCTTACCTGAGAGAAAAAAGCAGGACCATTGTCTTAATCAATTAGCTTGGGCACTCCAAAACTCGGGAACATTTCCTCCAATATCTTCTTGGATACCATGGTAGCTGTTTCCTGCTTGGTTGGCGAATGCCTCAACCCATCCAGAGAAAGTATCTACAAACACCTGAAGGTATTTGTAACCACATTTTCTTGGCTTAACTTCTGTAAAATCGACCTCTCAATACACTCCAGGCTGTTCTCCCCTAGGTATTTTGCCCTGTTTATTCTTGGCTGCATAAGCACTCACTTGCTGGCATACCTTACACTGTCCTACTATCTTTCTGGCCCAAAACCTGAGTCTTATTATATATACTTTAGGTCCCTTAACTGCTTGGACAAGCATTTTATCCCCAAATGAGTCAATCTGTGCATTTGGCCTAGTAAGTCTTTTGCTTTCTTGGGAGCATAGTTTTCTTTCTTGTGTGTTCCACTGTCCTCCATTCTCTAGGTAATAGTTGGTAGAATGGCTAGCAATCTGAGTCCTTTTTTCTTCAGTATATTCTAAGTGAAGCCAACCCTTATCCAGTCCCATTTCCCAGCAGGTGTTACTTGTAGGCCCATAACCAGGCTAGGCTTCTGCAGAGCCACTTCTTGAGCCCTGGTTATTGCCCCAGGACCACTGAGTTTCACTTATTCTGATGTCCTGGGGGTGAATAATACTCACATTTGCTGGCTTCATTAGGGCATCCAAGAGATCCAGAATTTCCTGTTTGTTTCCTCTGGTATGAGCAGTCCTCTCACTTGTCATATAGCCCTGTGGATGTGGGCTGTTTCAAAGGCATACCTGCTATCTGTGTACATGTTGATCTTTTTGCCTACCCCCAGGTCCAAGGCTGGTCAGAGCTATCAGCTCTGCCTTTTGGGCTGACATTCCTGGAGGATTCGGTTCCATCCAGACCACTTGGCACCTGACCATGATGGTGGTCCCTGCCTTGCTTTGTCCATCCACCACATAGCTGCTGCCATCAGTGAGCCAGGTCAACTCAGCATTGGGGAGCGGCCAATCTAACAGGTCCTTTTTACCATCCCTGGTCCTCAGCTAGAATCTACTGGCAATCATGAGCTGGCAGGTCAAGGTTAGGGTTGGGTAATGGAATGGCTGGGTTGAGAGCCACTGGTGACATAAAGGTCACTCAATCTGAATTTAGCAACAGAGTCTGATAATGAGTCATGCAAGCATTGGTCAGCCATTGATCCAGGGGCTGGCTAACAACGATCTCCAAGGTATGTCATCCCCAGCACTGACAGATAGGCAACTGGGCACTTCCAGGAGCCCAGGCTCTGGTTGAGCACCCACTTGGCTATCCCACTAATCTCAGCCACATAAAGGTGGAAAGGTCTACTGGCATCAGGCAGTCCTAGAGCTGGGTCCTTGAGCAGAGGCTGCTTAATCATTTAAAAAGCCCATTGCTCTTCTTCCTCCTGATGGAAGGGCTGTTCATTTTTAGTCAGGAGGTAGGGGGCAGCCAATTTAACAAACTGTGGGATCCATAGCCAACAGAAACCAGTGGTGCCCAGGAATTCCCATGCCTGCTTGGGGCTCTGTGGAGGAGGGATGTGCAGGACGGTCTCCTTCCAGCATTGGTGAGCCAACACTGGCCATCTTTCAACAGGTAGCCCAAATAACTTACTTTTCTCTGGCAGATTTGGGCTTCTTGGCTGAGGCTCTGTGTCCCAATCCTCCCAGCTCCTCCAAAAGGAATTTAGTTCTCTCTAGACAGTTCTCTTTAGTTTTGGGTCTCAGGTTTCTTCACAGGCAGGAGGGGAGTATTTCAAGCAGATTGGCACTTCCACAGGATCCCTTGTTCTAAGAGCCTGGTACTGTGGGGCCTGACTACATCCCTGGCCTCCCTTCACATAGGATATTGGCAAACAGACACTGGGGAGGCTTGGGCTCTAAGGTCCACATGGAAGGGGGGCTGGTTGCTGGCCCTTCCCATCCCTGCCTTCGCAGCCCAGGCCTGGAGAAAGACCTTGAGACACCAGTCTAGGTCCTGGGGTGCCCTGTCTGAGGTCTCACATAACTTGTATTCATCCTCTAACCTGAGAGTCAGGACTCTAAATTCCCTCCCTTTCACCTTTCTTCCTTTCTCTTTCTCTGTTCCTTCTCCTCCTCTGTCTCCCTGTTATGGTAAACTTTCTCAGCAACCTGCACTAACTCTTTCAATGGCCTATCCTGTCTTTCTAGTCTTTGAAGCTTTTTCTTGATATCTCTACTACCCTGGTCTATAAAAGCTATTGTCACAGTAGCTTTGTCCTCCTTGCTGCTGGAGTCATAGGGTGTATATTGGTGGAATGTCTCCATGAGCCACTCTAGAAAGGCTATGGGTGACTCATCTCTGCTTATCCTCACGTACCTTGGTCAGATTTGTGGGTCATCATGCAGCCCTCTTGAGACCTTCCAATGGAGTCCGGTGGTGGACCTTTAGGTGCCCCTTACCTTCTGCCAGAGTAGGGAAAGCCTGCTGTCAATGACAGCCTGGTCAATCGATGGTGTCTGAGGGGGCATTCTTTCTAACTTCCTGCATTATCTTCTCTCACTCTTCCGTCATGAAGAGCACTCTCATGAGTTGTTGGGTATCATTCTATGTGGGCTGATGAGTAAATAAGACAGTCTCAATGAGATTACTTGACCCCTTGGAAAGGGGGATGGGGTCTCCTCCCTCTCCTCCCTCTGGTAAAGGGTAGTACAATGGTCCCATATGGGCTGAGGATCCCAGAACCAGTTCTGGTACTGGCAGGGCCATAGGGGCCATGGTAGGGGGATATGGAGGAGGAGGAGGGGGGGTCTTGGAGTATCAGGATCTGCTGTTAAAGGGTCTTGGAGAATCAACTTCTCAGGTGTGGATCTCTCCTCCCAGGCTTCCTTCTTTCTGATGGCCAGAACCTGTGAGGCGTGTCTCTCGGGAAAGAAAGGCCTTTATCTATGAAGGGGGAGTAGGATCCTCCACTAGATTCTCCTCCTCCTAGTTTTCTCCTCTTTCCCTAACTTCCTTCCAGTGGTTAACTAGGATGTTTAATGAGGTAAATTCAGTCTGTCCAATGTCAAAAACAAACAAACAAACAAACAACACCACCGAAAGAAAATAAAAACAAAAAACCAGCCATTGTCAGTTAGTTTAAGTCTAAAACCCAGAATGAGATACCAACAAACACAGAGGAAAACAATCAACACACAGTCAGCTTGACCCTGCCATGGCAGGGCATCTAGGTTCAAGAACACACAGAGAGACAATCAACACCCAGTTTGCCCTTTCCATGGGCACGGACAATTCGGCTCTTTCATGGATGAAGAACAGACCTTCTCAGCCAGTTCCATCTTCACTGAGATAAAGGAGGTGGCCCTGCTGCATGCATCAGCAAGAGCCAGATAAACCAGTTTACAGCAAGATTTGCTTTTTCTAGAAGTAGAGGAGCCTTCGCAACTCCTTCCAGGGGTCCTGAAGCATCCTCCAGACTCCCTGAGATTGTGACTTTAAGGCACTCCTGCCCGCCACACTTGTCTGCCTCAAAACACGTGGGCTCTCCAAGCCCCCTGAAATTTGAAAGCAAACCAAAAGTTTAAACAAACTTATAGACTCAGACTCTGACAAATAGTGAGACAGACAACTGTGGTACCTGCTTGAGCCCTTCCAATCCACCGCTCTCCGGTAAGTCCCCACAGAGGATTGATTCCCGGCTGACACACCAAATGTAAGATTCTGGGGAACCTTAACTTACCAGAGACCCCCCCTCTCCCAAGTGAACCATGGAGTCAGGGATTGAGGCAAAATGCAAGAGGAATTATTGATCCAGCTTGCTGGGGTCATCCTGCACAAGAAGGCAAGAGAGAACGTCTGGAAAAAGTTTCAATAAAACATTTTTCTAGGTCATCATTAAGAAACTGCATGAGGACAAAATGTAGAAAACCAAAGAAAATGACCAAGCCTTTCATTGTTCCTTCAATTGTGTATCAACAGACTCATACTAGAGAGAAACCATATTATTGTTCGCCATTGTGCTGTCCTTGTGTCTTACTGTGCATTAGCGATTTCATTCTAGATACTGACAAAGCATGCATATAACTTGTCAAACTTTTTATTAAATCCATTACCTAGTGTTGCTATTGTAGACAGTCTCAGAAAATCTTTCCTGAAGGAAAAGTCAAAAAATGATTTAATAAAAACTTGTCTTTTATTAACTTTAAAAATATACATTTTGGAGTCAACCGCTACAAATAGCAAGAATGTGAGAAATTTTTAAAAAATAACCTATGAAGAAAACACCATATGCATGCTCTTGTACATCTTAGACATGATCAAGAGTATGTGAAAAAATCATCTTTTCAGTACTCAAGAATGTTGGAGAAAGTATTTATTGCAACTTCATAGTATATAAAAAAACATGGATACTCAAAAGATCAAGACACAAATTGGCATGTTTTAATGACTGAAATTAATACTCAAATTTGTCATGGATTTCAGCAGAAAAGAATAGTCAAATGTAGCCGATGTAAAATATTCTTTGGAAACATTTTCACATTCCCAAATATTGGAGCATATTGAAATAGAAGCACAAATGTGTTAATTTAATATGGAATACATTCATACTGTCCTGTTTTTTTCAAAAAGTGTGTGTGTGTGTGTTACATTAACTGAAACTATCCAGACATACACAAAAAGAATCCCATGATTTTGCTCACTAGTGGAATCTAACAGTTGATTGCATGCAAAGTAAAAATAGAGTGGACTTTCCAGAAGTTGGGGAGTGTAGATAGCAGGAGGGATATGGGGAAAGTTGATAAATAAAACTATTCTATAGTTAGACAGAAGCAGAGTAGGGTGATTTTAGATAGTCACAATGCTTATTTCAAATGTGCCAGAAAATAGATCTGGAAAAGGGCTCAGTGCTTGCAGAATGGAGATGAATTATTTTGATTTGAGTATTTGCCAACATACACATGTATCAAAACATCAGATGATGCTCCAAATGCACATAAGTTTTATATGTAAATTAGAAAAAACTTAAAAGATAGGAAAGCATGTAAAACCAAAAATGCCTACATGTCTTAAATAGCAATTTGGCTTCTCTGCCATTTACACAAAGAAGCTGTCATATAGCTCAAAATTAAAAAATCAATAGAAAATTTTATTTTCTTGTTTCTATTTATTAATATGACGCAATTTTGCTTTGTAAATGTTTTTTAAAATGTAGCTTTGTAAATGTTCCTGATGTAGAGTGATATCAATAAATAGATATCAGTAAATAGAATGTCAGGAAGAATTAAAAAGTATGGGCTAGAATGTCAGGAAGAATTAAAAAGTATGGGCTAGAGAGAGAGAGAGAGAGAGAGAGAGAGAGAGAGAGAGAGAGAGGACTCAGCAATTAAGAGTGTTGGCTGCTCTTCCAAAGGACCCGAGTTTGTTTCTTTGTACCCACATGTGAGCTCACAACCTCTGTAACTTCAGTTCTAGGAAATGTAATACCCTTTCTTGGTTTCTGTGGGCACCAGGCACACACATGTTGCACAGACACGCATGCAGGTAAAGCACTCATACATATAAAATGATTTTTTTTAAAGCAAGCAAGCAAGCAAACAAACAAACAAACAAACAACCCCAACCTTGTACTACCCTCCCACCCTCCATAATTTGAATCTTGTTCTCATCATAGAAACACAATTAAAAAATTATTTGCTTGTGAGTACCAATAAAGATGTATAAGAAGAAAGCTGTGCACGTTACCATGCCATACATCATGTTTTGGAAAGTGGCTTTTATGCCTGATGCTTACATCTTAAGATCTTTCCAAGTTTGTTTGGTAGCTGTGTTATACTACAGTTCATTCAGATATTTCATCTACTATTATGTGTGAGAGTTTTTTGATTTGTTATAATACAGGTATCACAGCCATGAATATCCTTAAGCTTATTCTTTTGTGTGTCACATATGAGTGATTTTCTATCACAGATATATGGATGTGAAATTATGAGAACTTAGCTTTTCCTCAGAATCAGGGGTTTCTAAGAGTTTTTCCAATACAAGAGTAACTATGTATGGCCTATTCACTCTGTACTTGGTGGGCTATGGCCCAGAAAAGATGAGGGCATCAGCAAGTCTTTGTCTTGTGCTCAGTCAATGGGAGTTGTCTCTCAGCATGGTCATGGTAATAGGGGTTCTGTATTCTAACCAGAAAAAAACTCTGACAGATAAATGACATGCTTGCCTCTGAATTATTACTGCTGCTTGATCTCTGGATGGGTGTTTCAGATGGATGATATGAAGGAACTTTTAACACTGAGAGAGAGGCAATGCCAAGCAGATATTTAAAACATTTCTTTCAATATGGCCATGGGCCAGGGCCTTTTTTTCTGGAATGAAGAAGATAAAATTATACTGAAACCAGAGGTCTGAATTGGGTCAGAGTGTTCATTATGTGGACTTGGTTAAGGACTCTGGATCTATGACAATCTGAGGCTGTCTGAACCCCTGAGAATGATTTCTCTGAATTGGGCAACCATCATGCTGCTGACAAGTCTTAGGACTCTGAAAATGTTGGTGGGCAGTTAAGATATTTGAATTGTGTACTTTTACCACTTCCTACCGTCCTGGGAGTCTCCTTCAGATTTGTGCCATAAGTGGGCTCTAACCCCTATTTCCCTGGTTCACTGGCATGGGCAGCCAGAACTCTTCACCTGAGAAGAAAGCAGTATTAGAAATTGCCAAGGCTTTAATCTGTCAAGTAACTTGTTTTCCAAAAGTGTTGCTAGTTCTGCCCAAGAAGCCATCCACGTTCTTACTAGAAAAGCCTGAGTATTCAGTTCTTACTGGAGAACATTTGTACTGGCAGTCTTGTGGTAACTACAGGCCTCCTGCAGCTTATATGCATTTGATTTTTCAGAACAATTATCTCGGACTCACTATCTGTGGTATATTCATATACCTCCAAGTGTATAGGAAACCATCAGTATTTGCATGGCTGCGAAGAAGAAGCATGATGTGGAAGGCACTCAGAGACCTGTGTGAGCCAAGGTCTTCTCTCACAATTCATGCCTTTAGGACATAGTTGCATAATGTACTTCAGGACTGTTTCTTTAGTGAAATAAGAGGCTTGAAGTAATTTTCTGGGTTCATTTTGAGCCACAAGTCTCTAAGTTTAATTAAGAGTCCATTTTAGGTAGCATTTTGCCTAGTATAATCAGCACAAAAGAAATAATTTCACATTTTAACTCAAAAATGTTTTTCATTCACTATACTTTAGTCATATTTTCCCTCTCCCAAACTTCTCCAAGATACCCCTGCCATCCATCTTTATTTTTCAGCAAAACAAAGCAAAACAAAACAAAGCAAGCAAGCAAGCAAACAAACAGACCCAAAAACAAAATAAAGGAAAAAAAGTGTGGTCGAGATGCTCTAACTTGCCCAGAAAAATAGGATCAGGGGTGAGGAGGACTCAACATCTATTCCAACACTGAGGGTAACTAGGACCAGTGGGATTCAAGGACCCAGGAACCCTGCTGGACCAGTGGCAGGGGTTCCTTCCAGTCTGGGCCAGTTCCCTGAGCAGACCTTGGACTAGAACTCTTCAGCCTGTCCCACAACACCCAGAGGAAGCTCCACTCCCAGGTGCTCTAACACACCAGGATCGCAGGATCACATGATCACAAGAGCTTGGTCACACCAGGATCTCAAAGTTCCAGATACAGCTTGACTCCCCAAAGCTCTGACACACCCAGGATCTCAGGATCATAAGGTCCTAGAACCACAGGATCCCAGAGTCAGCTGGTCTCTGAGGAGTTCTGACACAACCAGGATCACAGGAAGGACAGGCTTCAGTCAGATGAAGGGAGGGCAGGTAGCACTAGAGACAACCAGATGGCAGGAGGCAAGTGCAAGAGCATAAGCAATAGAAACCAAGGTTACCTGGCATCATCAGAACTGAATTCTCCCACTATAGCAAATCTTGGATACACCATCATACTGGAAAAGCAAGATTCAGGTCTAAAATCACTTCTCATAATGATGATAGAGGACACTAAGAAGGACATAAATGACTCCCTTAAAGAAATACAGGAGAACACAGGTAAACAGCTAGAAGCTGGAAACACAAAATTCCCTTAAAGAGTTACAAGAAAGCACAGCCAAACAGGTGAAGTCATTGAACAAAACCATCCAGGATCTAAAAAAAAAAAAAAAAAAAACCAGAAACAGTAAAGAAATCACAAAGGGAGACAACACTAGGATTGAAAGCCTAGGAAAGAGATCAGGAGTCATACAAAATATACCAACAAAATATTAGAGGTAGAGGAAAAAATCTCAGGTGCAGAAGATACGATAGAAAACATTGACACAACAGTCAAAGTAAATGTAAAAACAAAAAGCTCCTAACACAAAACATCCAGGAAATCCAGGACACAATGAGAAGACCGAACCTAAGGATAATAGGTATAGAAGAGAGTGAAGAATATCTTCAACAAAAGAACTTCACTAACCTAAAGAAAGAGATGCACCTAAACGTACAAGAAGCCTACAGAACTCCAAATAGACTGGACCAGAAAAGAAATTCCTCCTGACACATAATAATCAAAACACCAAATGCACAAAACAAAGAACATTAAAAGCAGTAAGGGATAAAGGTCAAGGACATAAAGGCAGACCTATCAGAATTACACCAGACTTCTCACCAGAGACTATGAAAGCTAGAAGATCCTGGGCAGATGTCATACAGACCCTAAGAGAACACAAATGCCAGGCAAGGCTACTATGCTCAGCAAAATTCTCACTTACCATCGATGGAAAAACCAAAATATTCCACGACAAAAACAAATTTACACAGTATTTGTCCACAAATCCAGCACTACAAAGGATAATAGATGGAAAACTCTAACACAAGAAGGAAAACTACACCCTAGAAAAAGCAAGAAAGCAATCTTCTTTCAACAAATCCAAAAGAAGATAGCCACACAAGCATAATACTACCTCTAACAACAAAAATAACAGGAAGTAATCACTTTTTCTTAATATCTCTTAACATCAACAGACTCAATTCCCCAATAAAAATCCATATTCTAACACACTGAATATGTAAACAGGACCCAGCATTTTGCTGTATACAGGAAACACACTTCAGTGACAAAGGCAGACACTACCTCAGAATAAAAGGTTGGAAAACAATTTTCCAAGCAAATGGTCCCAAGAATCAAGCTGGAATAGCCATTCTAAAATTGAATAAGATCAAATTTCAACCAAAAGTTATCAAGAAAGATAAGCCAGGACATTTAATACTGGTCAAATAGAAATATTTAAGGGGTAACTTCAGCAAGATATCTGATGAATCTCAGTGTAATGACCTTGGGAAACACACAAAAAAATGTTGCTGTTTGCTCAGAGTGAAGCTAACATACCTTCAAGGGAGAAAATTGGAGGTATTTAAATTTTATGTTCACATTAGGGAGGTGAATCCTGTATATTTTAGAAGATTAGTATTTATTTTCTCTGAATTTAGTCAGGAGTTGTCAACTTATTTCTAGTTGAGTATGGCCAGTAGTAAGGTTTTCAAAGACTACTGAAAACAAGTAACATTAAACGAGTGATTTATGAGATTAGGTTAAGTGTGCTATTTTGTCTGAAGTCAACTTTCCTTTGTCATTTCCAAGGAGAAAAAAATGAATGGCCTATAAAACTGTAAGAGTTGATCTGTCAGAAATAATTTCCAATTGCATAATGTTTTTACAAAGTGATTTAATTTATTTTAATCTTATTTATAATGTGAAAGTATAAGATGATGATATTAGCTTCTAAAGTTTTAGCCAAAAAAAAGCATTTTGATTATTATAGAAATGTCTACAAGTAACTTCATAATTTATTAATTCTGCATTTAATTTTGACATGTTTCTCATAATTCACCATTGTATACAATACTGTGAAAGATATCCCACAGTACATACATATTTTGGCCTACATAAATTACTAGAAATAAGATTACTAGATAAAATTTTTTGCACAATTTATGCTTTGGTACTTGTTGGTAAACTGTTCATTAGAAGTTCTGTATTGATTTGTACTGTTATCTGGAACATTTCTCTAAAATTATCTAACAAATTTTATTATTAAAAATAAATAAATAAATAAAATTAAATAAAAAAAAAACCACGTGTAGTTTACTTCGTGTTAACCAATTATTTTCTACTTCACTGTCTTCCCTAAAATATGCCTGATATACCCAGTGTCATTCCATTGTAGAAAACTGATTTCCCTTTCCCTGCATGTATCAATTATAAACAGCTTCTTTGTTATGAGTGAGAATTTGTATTCATTTTCCCTTCTTCATGCTGAGGTTTTGCCTACCTTCTCAGGTTTTATGCATGACTTTACATTCTCTGTGAATTCATATGTGTCAGCCTTGTAGTCTCTGGAAAACACTGTTTCCTTGGTGTCATCTGTGGTACTGTGCTCTGCCTCCCTCCCTCTTTCCCTCCCTCCACACCCCTCTCTCTATGTGTGGGTGGGGAGAGGAGGAAAAGTGCCTGATGCCTGGATAATGCAGGGCAAAATCTGGAATGAAGTCCACAGTCCATGTTTCCCTTCAGGGTGTCAGATGCCACTACAACTCCTGACTGAAACAGAAAGCAGGATCTGGGATGAATGCTGGGGTTTCTGGTCTCTTCTCTGAGTACCCAGGTGTTGCTAGTGTACTCCCTGGAGAGGAAGTCAGGAATGGGGGTCTGAGGTTTTTGTTTCCCATTGGAACATCTGCACATCAGGAAGGAAGGGGAAAATGGAGCCTGAGGAGCAGGGTCTGGGTCCTTTGGAAGCAAGTGCTAAGTACCAGAGGGGCAAAATAAGAGAAATGCTGTCTTCCTGAGTTTTAGGTGTGGCTCTTTTAACCAAAGCCTTTTAGTCAAGGCCTTTCTCTTGGATCTATTTAATGAAACAACTCGCTGAGATAATTCTTGCTTGTTCATATTGCTTTATTGGGGATGGATGTAAATTTATACACTTTATTTGGGGTGAACCAGGGATTACATACTATTTCAGTGGGGGCATGAGAATATGCAGGAAGGGAAGGTCATTGATTGGCTGAAGGCTAAGGACAGCTCATTAGCATGGAGAAGAACTTCTGGTGTTATGCCAGGTAACTGAGTGTTCATGACCCTCTCAGTTGGGTGTCACAGTTCTGTGTTCCAGAGAAGGTAGGGAGACAGGTAGGTAGCAGTTCTACTCTTGCTGTTCTCAAATCTCTGAGATCCCAGGGCTTTGAGCTCACTTAATCTCTCCAGTTTTTATGCCTATCTGGTGGCATAGCCCACTTGCTCTACAGTCATCCACCACCTCTAGTTCTTAAAATCTTTCTCCTTCCTCTTTCTGCATAGATTCAGGAGTCTTGAGAGAGGAGATGTGATACAGACATTTTATTTAGGGCTGAGTGCTCCAAAGACTTTTACTCTCTAAACATAGTCTAGTTGTGGGTCTATGTGTTAATTGCCATTTACTGCAAGAAAAAGCGTCTCTAATGATGTTTAAGTTTCAGTGATGTTCTGATTTGTGGGTATAACAGTATGTTGCTAGGAGTTGTTTTATTGCTATGTTTATTTAGCAGAACAGTAGTGGCAGGTTTTCCTACATAGTCCAACCCAGTCTGTCTCATGTTATTTATCTCATTGACAGTGTCAGGTGTGGGTTCCATCTCATACACTGGAAAAGATCTTAAAAAGATCAAAAGAGTTAGTCACTTCCCTAACATTTATATCCATGTCTCACCAGTGGGCATATCTGGTGGGCAAGTTGTTGCTATAGACCATAAGATTTGTATCTGGGTGAGATTGATGTTTATTTTCTCTTCTGGTAGTATGTACAGCATCTTATAACATCATGAATACTTGCCAGTAGCGGTGAAGCTTGCAGTTTATTTCACTTCAATTTTGCCATATTGTATGCTATAAGTGTGTGATGTCTTCAGCAATATGGAATTGCTGTCAGGTTGTAGAGAGTAACAAATAACATTGGACATAATAATAATTGTAATGTTTAAAGAATTATATGGGACTTATGGGTCAAAGCGGGGTCCCACATCTGCCCCAGGGCTCAGGCCACTGGGGGAGGTGAGACTCGGGAAGTTTGATTGTGCTCACCCCACAACACTGTTGGGCTGGTGTCAGGCTGTGAGAAGCCATGGGACAGCGCCTGAGGGTGGGGAAGCACAGCCTGGGGTCCTGGGGGAGTACATGGAGCTGGCTCGGATCACTGGGACCATCTGGTTCACAGGCTTTTGGGCATCCTAGGTGCTGCTAGATGCCTCAGAAGAGCTGAGAACAGAGTGGGGGAGGCACAGGCTAGATCTAGGCTGGGGCGAGGGGGAAGAGGAGGGGAGGAGCCTGGTTCGGTCCCACTGGTGCTGAGTCCTTGGCTTGTCAGCAGGCAGCTTGGTTTGGTAGAGGCCATGACTGGGAGTGCTGAGAGGCTTTTTGAGGAAGACTAGACGTGGCTCTTTAGACGAAGGCCTGTTCCATTGCTTCCCCATGATGGATCCCAATGAAAAGAGACAGTCTGTGGTTTTAGGGCATTTATTATCATGGTGGAGAGTATCGATGAGTAAAACTGTACCCTATTTTCTTAGGGCAGGCGTGAGGTTAAATACCTTTTGCAGGGAGGAGGGTCTGGGAAGACTAGTTTATTGGCTAAGCATCTAGGTATCTCATTAAAATGAAGATCTGTCTTGAGGCTATGTGACCACACTCCTCTACCTGTGGAGGGGGTTGGGGTGTTACCCTTACATGACTGATGGCCATAGACCTATGGAGAGCTTCAGCCTCATGTCAAGAGCCTGGGGCCCATGAGCATGGCAAAATGCCTACTGTCCCTTGCAAGGTTATCCCCAGCTGGGGATCCTCTGCTGGGTCACCTGGGTTTTAAACCTTAGCTCAACCAGAAACCAGGCTGCCTTTCATGGTCCTGTATCACCCCCTTTTACTTTTTTTAAAAGAGGGGAGTTGCTGGAGTCACTGTGTAAGGGTAATTTGTAGTGAAAATTCTGGGTGGGGTGGCAGTGTCAAAAGAAAACACTATACAGGCAGGAGGGATAGCACAACTAAGCCATAGGGGTAAGGAGGGGTGGGGGTTGGGAGGCCAAGGGATCATTGAATGAATTAACTGTTCTGTGGGTGGTACAGTTTGAGGGTAATAACAGTTTTAAACAACATTTGATTAATATAGATAGGCATCATGTTTTCCTTACTATCATGTAACTTCCCCCAAGTTCAGTGGCCATTTGACTTTGGCAAGAGAGTTCATCTGTAGCTGGAAGGTCCCAAGTCTGTTCTTTGTAGGACTCAGCACATCTCTGGATCTCAGCTTGTGTCTCTTGATCTCAGCTTGTGTCTTGGGAGTCTTGGTGTCTGGAGGAAGGCAGCTTTGTTTTCCCAAGCAGGTCCCAGGGGATGGCCTTGTCTCTACTGGATCTGTGGCAGTAGGCACTGTCCTTTTCTTTTGTGAAGATACATCTGTAGGTTAATCACGAAAGAGGAGCAGAACCCCCAGGAGGGGGATGTCTGCATAGGGTAGATAGTGAGTTAAGCCTGTAATGGTTTGCTTGGGAGCACATCATGGTCTGTTGTTATGATCCTATAAAAGCAAGGGTGTTTGAGGAATTTAGACCTGGAAGGCATCCTTTAAGTCTGCTTTGAATGTCTAAGGAAGAAAATATCATGTTAATTATGTATTTGTGATAGGCAGTAACAGTTTGTCTGTAAAAGGACACTGGTTGTTAATTAAGGATTGAACAATGGTGATCAGCATAGTTGATTTGACCTCTGGGAGTTCATTAGATGAGTTTTGAACCTTAAAAGAAATCTTAAACAAGTTGAAAGATTTTTTTGGACATACATCACAAATGTTAGGGAGAAAAATAAACATTTAAATAAAGAAGCAAGAAAATTTTGGGTTGAGAAGCTTGAACATTGTTTCAGGTATTCCTGTTAGGGAGAGCAAGCATTTAAACAAAGCCTGAAAACCTTTGGGTTAAGGGTATCAGATGTTTTTTTTCCACCATCTTTGTCTGGCTTAGGTGCAGGGGGGGAGGGGCCTGCTCTGCCATGAGGTGACTGTGTGCTCTAGCAGACAGGTCCTCTTGTGTTCCCCATTTGTTTTTTCTTAGCTGGTATATCCTAAATGTAAAGCAGAAGGAGAAGAAAGGCCACCCTTGAAGAAAAGCTCAAAGGAATAAGCATAGAGGCTACATAGCACAGTCAGGGCCAGAGGGACTGAGTGGCAGCACCCTTGGCTGTGCTCTGTCTGTGTTTCTAGACAAAGCAGAGGTAGCCCAATGGCAAGTGTGAGAGGGCAACCATGGATCTGGCCATTTGATCTGCAGGGACCTCAGGGAACTGCAGGTTGGGCCGGAGTTGGAGGAAGCAGAGAGCTCAGGTCAATGTGTAATGTTTGTCTTTCTGGGTCTGGGTTATTCACTCAGCTGAATTATTTCTAGGACTAAATATTTACCTGAAGATTTCATAATTTTATTTTCCTTAACAGTTGAAGAATCCTCCACTGTGTAAATACACTACATTTTCTTTATCCATTCATCAATTGATTAACATCTAGGTTGTTTCCAATTTCTGGTTATTGTAAATGAACAAAGATGATCAAGTATCGCTGTGGTTGGATGTAGAAACCTTTGGGCATATGCTCAAGAGTGATATAGCTAGATTTCGTGGTAGATCTAGTCTCAATATAAGAAGGAACTGATTTATATTGATTCTCACAGTGACTGTACAAGTTGAAATTCTTTTTATTTCACTTTTATTTTTCACTATATTTTCCTTTTTTATTGGATATTTTATGTATTTACATTTCAAATGTTATCCCCTTTCCCAGTTTCTCCTCTGGAACCCCCTC
>JADRCH010000145.1:1141784-1209284 GCA_019843965.1 Rhynchomys soricoides | reverse complement strand
TCTGAGATGAAGATGGAGACTGGAAGCATCCTGTCCCAGGTTGTTCAGTGGTTCCTGTGCCCTGTGTGCTCCTGGTGGGTCCCTCTTTAGCCATTTATTGGAGCCAAATCGCTGATCTCACCTGTGGTCTGAGGAGTGAGAGCACTTCTGGGAGACCAGCTCTCTCCAGGCAGCATTTGGTTATGGAGAGCTGTGGGACCACCTTAGCTCTGTGGCACAGATGGAGACTGGAAGGATCCTGTACAAGTTGAAATTCTTACTAGCATCTGTCCCTGAATCTTTGCCACAATGTGTTTTATAGATCTTGGCTATTCTTTCTGGGATAAAATAAATTTTCAAAGTAGTTTTAATTTGAATTTCAAAGTGTTTCTCAGCCATTTGTATTTTTTGTCTTTTGACAATTCTTTATTTAAATAATCCTCTTTTTAATTGGGATATTTGTGGGGATTTTGATGTTTAGTTCTTTGAGTTCAGACTGCTGTGTCAGTTAATTCAACTGGATTCCCCATTTTCTCTTCTATTGATTTAGAACTATTTGGTCTTATTTTGTGGTTCTTGACTTATTTCAAGTTGAGTTTTGTACAGAGTGGTGGATAATAAACTTAATTTAATTCTTCTTCTTGACTATATCCAATTTGACCTGTATTTGTTGAAGATGAATATTTTCTTCTGTGTGTACTTTTAGATTTGTAAATAATCAGATGTTTGTAGGTATATGGCATTATGTTTGGATTTTCAATTTGATTGCATTGCTCAACATGTCTGCTTTTAATTCTCATACCAAGCTGTTTTTCTTACCACAATTCTGTAGCATAATTTTAAATCTTGTCTGGTGGTGCCTTAAGCAGTTTTATTTTTTTTTAATTTATTTTTATTTTTTTATGATTTTTTTTTCTCCTCTGAGAATTTTGTGTTTCTATATGAATTTAAGATTTTGGTGAAGAATTGCGCTGGAATTTCTAGTAGATGGTGGCTCCTTCTTTAATTTCTGACCCCAGAGTTTAAAGTTCTGTGGCCCAGTAGCTGTTTAGTTGACCAGAACAGCCACAATGAGGGGTGGGCTTGGTGGTGAGAGCAAGCCATGCCATACCCACAGGGACAGTGCTGCATCAGCTTTGCTGTGTATCTCTAATGTTCTATGAAATCCATGAAGGAAATAGAAATGTCATGGAGCATCTCTTCTCTTTCCTATAACCATTGTTTTCTAGACATTTTCACCTTCCCACCAGTCAACATCTACATGTTTAATAATACTTTTTGTTTTTTTAACGTTTGGATATTTACTTTATATACATTTCAAATGTTTTCCACTTTGGAAACACCCTATCCCATTCCCCCTCTCCCTGCCTCTATAAGGCTGCTCCACCCACCAACTCACCCCCATCTTTCCTCCCTAGCATTCCCCTATACTGAGGCATCAAACATCCTCAGGCCCAAGGGCCTCTCCTCCCACTGATGGTCAACAAGGCCCTCCTCTGCCACATATGTGGTCAGCACCATGGCTCCTTCCATGTGTATTCTTCAGTTGGTGGTCCAGTCTCCAGGAGCTCTGGGGGGTTGGCCAGTTGATACTGTTACTCCCTCCATGGGGCTGCAAACCCTCTTGGCTCCTACAGTCCCTTTTCCAACTCTTCCATCCAAGACCCCACTCTCAATCCAATGGTTGGCTTCGAGCATTCATCGCTGTATTTGTCAGGCTCTGCCTGAGCCTCTCTGGAGACAGCTTAATCATGCTTTCATCAGCAAGCACTTCCCAGCATCCACAAGAATGTCCAGGTTTGGTGACTATATATGGGATGTATCCCCAGATGGGGCAGTCTCTGGATGGCCTCTCCTTGAGTCTCTGCGCCACGCTTTGTCTCAATATTTCTCCCTGTGAGTATTTTGTTTATTCTTCTAAGAAACACTAAAGCATCCACATTTTGGTCTTCCTTTTTTCTTAGGCTTCATATGGTCTGTGAATTGAATCTCGAGTATTCCAAACTTTTGGGCTAATATCCACTTATCAGTGAGTATATGCCATGTGCGTTCTCTTGTGACTGATACCTCACTCAGAATGATATTTTCAAGTTCCATCCATTTGCCTGTGAATTTCATGAAGTCATTAGTTTTAAAACTGAGTAGTATGAGCTTAATATTATCTTTTTATTCAATATCTGCTTTCCTAGAAGGTGATTTAATATCTTCATTCGTATTAAGCTTGCAATGAGTTTTATCATTTCACCTTAAGAAGGTAAAGATAAAACCTATCTAAGTTTTCAAGGTATGTTTTGAAGTCTTTCTTTCCTTTAAGACAGAACTAAAAAGGAGTAGGGCTTGTATAGTGCTTTGCTGTACTCTGACAGTGATGCACACTGTAGCACAGTATCGCATGAACACTGTAGCATGTCACCATGTGATTCAGCATAGAACTACATATGCAGTATAGGCAGTGCAGCATGTCACTGTGTAGTTCTGAAATTCATGTCAAGAAATATTGTTATTACAGTGTATTCTAATATAGATAAAAAGGTGTGGTTATTAAGTATAGTTACCACATTTATTGTAATACAGCACAGTACAACATTGCCCAGCATGTCCTGTCCCTTGAGCCTTTTATCTTAGCCATTAAGATGAGTGTAAAATGTCAGAGACACTTTGCATTTCCCTGATGCCTAGGCCTAAGTATGTTGAATATTTTTGTCACTCTCTAGTTTTTTGTTTGTTTGTTTTTGTTTGTTTTTAGACAGAGTCTTACTATATAGTCCTGGCTGGCTTGCAACCCACTTCATAGATAAGGGTGATCACACACACTTACATTTACCTGTCTCTGACTCCTAAGTGCAGGGATTAAAGGTGTGCAACACCATGTCTTGCTCTCCTTGAAATTTTGACAGGGTCTTTCACTTAACCCAGAGGACACTGATTTGGCCAGGTAAGATGGCTGATGTGCTACTATAAGCCACCTGTTTTTTTCTCCCTTTAGTATCACAGTGCTAAGTTTTATGTGTGTGCTGAGGATAGAAACTCAGGTTTTCCAACAGCGAGCATTTGACAATTGAATGTTTCCCCTAACTCCCAAAGCCTCCAGATTTTAACTTTGTTGCCCCTAGTATTTTTCCCTTAAGGTAACTGCCCATTTCTTGAGAAACTTATGGGAATATCTTAAACCTATATAAGCAAACACAAACTTTCTTAAAGAACCAGATGGAGGATATTTTGCCATTTTATCTCCTGTTTGTTTTATAAAAGACAGGTGGAAACTATCACCACATAACTCATGTCACACACTATTTCACAGTTGTGTGGTCTGTTGCAGTTTGGATGTATTACTGGCTTACAAATTCCCTAGGTATTGAATATTTAGGTAGTATTTGAACATTTGTACATATAAACAACATTGCTGTTTGTATCACTGTACATCTGTGCCATTGCAATCTTCGTGTGATTATTTCCTGACCACTCTTTCTTTGTGAATGAGAATTAGGTCCTCAGGTCAGAAATTCTGCTGGAAGTGGCATGTGATGGAATACAGTTGTCAACATCTATCCAGCTGCTTAGGTTTCAGATAGGATACTTCTGTAGATCCCTTGGGGCTGAGGTTTATTCTGTGGGCTAGAGTGTGGGGCAGCATCCTTGCCTGGGCTTCTAGTAGATATAGCATGGTACAAAAGGGAGCCCAGATCTATGGTATCAGCGACTCTTCATCAATCTGCCGAGACCAAAGTCAAGTCTCCAAACAAACATTTCCTGCATGAACATTGTGTTTGTTATATTTCCCTCATTTGTTTATGATGACTGTGTCAGCCACACTGATTTACATAAACACTGCCAATTTCGGGATGTTACACTCTCAACAAAAGTAGCTGAGTACAAACAGCATTCCTCAGTTTTAATTCATATTGTTTAAACATAGCAGATGTTGATAGAGTGAGCCAATAAAAAAGTACAACAAAGGCAGCCATTTCAGGGGTAGGTGGTTTGTGATTAAAATGCATTCCAGATCGACACAATGATACATTAATGGACTGGACTGTTTAAATGTTATATTTGGCTCCTACAGAATCATAAAGCGAGCTTGAGTGCTACTTTAGCAGTTTTCAGACTGTAATTGTAGAGGGTGTTTGCAAATGAGCCAGTTTTATCCTTTCTATCTTATGTCTACTTTAGTGATACACACTTGCACATATGCCACAGCCTCAACCTTGAGTGTGTTAGAATACATAACCCCCTCAGTGTATTGTTTTTGGTCTTCCCATGGACCATTCCCCTATGGTCAGTGTTTCCTTGGGCCTAACATGGGACAGGAGTTGTCCTATTGGCCCAAATGACTAATTTGGTACAAATCCATTCAAATTCAATACAAGAAATACTCTTTTAAAGACAGATAGGACTAGGCCTTGTTTCATCATGCCTATAATTTGTTAACATACTTAAGGGAACCATCAGCATAGCTCTGGGAACTGGATCACATTGCAAATAAGAATATTATAGCCAACAAGAAGTTTGATGTTTCATTATACTATTTATGAATGTATGTATGTATGCATGCATGCATGTATGTATGTATGTACATATTTATTTTTGTGTAATGAGAAGACAGCATTTTATTTCACTAAGTGCTCATGTGAGTTCATTAATAATGTAAGATATTTTAACCTGTTTTATTTCGGATCAGTCCTAGAAGTAACTCATCTTTCTGTAGTTCAAGTGTCCAATGTCATAAATCACAAATAATACCATAACAGGATAAATTAAACCTTTGTTATAATTTTAGTAGAAACTCCAGTTGGTTCTTGATCTTCAATAATATTATTATACCACCCATATTGATTATCTAATAGATTTTTTCTCCACCTAGAGTTCTGTGATACTTATCCCATCAAAAGACTAAATTTTAAAATAACTGGAGTACTACACCAATGAAAATTCAGAATATGCAAGGTATGGTGGTGATGATGGTGGTGTGTGTGTGTAAAACTAGCAGTTGACAGGTGAATTTAGGAGAATCAAGAGTTCAAGGCTATCCTCTGCATAGTGATTTTAGAACTAGCCTGGGAACATAATACCTTATTTTAAATGAACAAACAAAACAAACACACACAGAGAAAGAGACAGAGACAGAGAGAGAGAGAGAGAGAGAGAGAGAGAGAGAGAGAGAGAACTCATCAGTATGGTTCTGAGATGTAATATTTAAATACCTTAGAGCTAAACAGTCATAGTTCAAGGCCTTAATTTCTTATATCCGATAAGTTGGTAGCCAGCCTTTCAAACTGTACTTTTCCCAAATATTATCAAATTTTGGATGAAACTCATATCCTTTTTTGTTATTTTAAATTTTGTTTTCTTTTTTTAAAAAAATGTTTTCCCCTAAAATAGAGTGTTTTCTCACAAAATACACCCACTCTCTCTCATTAGAAAAGAATAAGCTCCTAAGACATAGTAATAAAATATAACAAAATAAACCACTCTAAGTTAAAACAAACCCCATCACATCAAAGTAAGTTGGACAACACAAATAGCAGGAAAAGAACCCAAGGGAAGTCTCCAAACTCAGAGATCCATTCACTCTCACTCTCATGAATCCCATAACTAAATTGGAACCCATAATTTATCTACAGAGGACCTGGTGCAGACCCATGCAGATGGTATGCATGCGGATTCAATCTCTACGAGTTCATAAGAGCTTTTGATTTAGAAGGACTTATTTTCTTATTGTCCTCTGGCTCTACAAATCTTCCCATCTCTTTTTCTGCAGTGTTTCCTGAGCTCTGAAAGGAAAGATGAAGACAAATGATTTAGTGTAGCATGTAGTTTTTGCTACTCAGCTTTAAGCTTCGGGTGAACCACATTACCAGGACCCACCCAGATTGCTTGGATCCACAGGTAAAAAACAACACACACATAAACCAGTTAATCTTAAAATGCCTTTGCTAACTCAACAACTGGGAATGCCTAACTACTCCTGCCACCACAGGCATAATAGGATAGAGTGGCTATTGGTTACTCCATCTGAAAACTCACATGGCTCATTGGTGTTATCTCCTGATGCTATTCCTTCTTTTCTTCCCCAGTTCTCCTGATTCTCCCTGCTTCCTCTGTGCAACTCTAAGTGTCCCAGCTTGTCCTCAGCCATTTGTTGCTGGTATCTTTACTGATCAATCAAGACCCATTTGAGAACAGAATCTTAGCATCAGAACTGTCCTCTACAATTTAGTGCTGAGTGTTCCAAGTTCTCTTATTTTCTGCATAATGTCTGGCTGTGAGTGTCTGTACTAGTTCCAATCTTTGTTGTTGAAATATCCAACCTTAATAAGCCCATATAAAAACACACAATCTAGATATTTTAATTATAAGCTATAAGCCTAGATTGGGCAGATCTAGTACTATACTAACTTATTCCACAGCTATAAAACTCCTTGTTACTTGCAGTTTTTACTGGCCATGAGGTTCTGGTCCATCGGCACTTCCTCCTCCTCTTCCTCTGTCCTCTCTTTCCTCTTTAACTGCCACCCCTTCTTAAGCCTCCAGTTCTACCTTTCCCTTCCACTGTCCAATCAGACTCTACCCTTTTATTGACCAGTTAAGATGGGGAGAAAGTTCACATGGCTTCATCTAAGTATGTGAAGGTCTGCTTGTGTGTGTGTGTGTGTGTGTGTGTGTGTGTGTGTGTGTTTGTGTGTGTATACTCCTCTTGAGGAACCATTATTAATATTAGAATACAAACAGCATCAGACCAACCTACTATACATATTTTCAGGAGGAAGCTATTCTGATGATGGCTGAGCACCAGTTTGTGAGTTTGACGTAGTATCATTAGAAGTCAGTTTACCACAAGTAGTATTTGGTTTTATTCTACATCCTTGGGCTATCTAGTTTCAAGTTCTGGATCATTCAAGCAGTGTTGGGCATGGGTTCCTCTCATGGAGTAGGCCTTACATCAAATCCAATATTGGTTGATTACTCTCTCACAAGTTTGTACCACAATTTCCCTAGCATATCTTTCATGCAGGACACCATTATAGGTCAAAGGGTTTGTGGCTTGCTTGGTGTTTACATTAATCTTTTGATATCATGCAGAGTGCCTTGTTTTACAAAATACGGTAGAACATAGGGGTGAAAGCTCTATATATGCACCAGCTCCACATCTCTATGTTCAATGACTTGTGTAGGTGTTGTCTTCAACAATAGGGCCTTCCTGTCCATTTGTGGAGAGCAACCTAATATCATGGAAGCAGCTTTGATTGTTTGGGGATTCTCATTATCCCCTTTGGCTGACAATTCACTTAGATGTAACACAGTCCTAGTACTCAAAGCTGCAATTGGTGACTACAGGTAGTCATTTCAGAATCTGTCTCTCCCATTATTTGGTGATTTTATTTAGATACCCTTCATATATGTATGTACTTTCTGAAGCTTCTATGATATTAAGTTTCCATATTACCCCTCAAATGCTTCTTAGTTTCAGCTCCCTCTTCCCTCTTTTTCCTTCCTCAATTATGCTTTGCCCCCACCTCCCAAGTGAATCTTCTCATCCTAGACTACATGCATCCACAAGGATCTATTTTATGGTCCTTTCTTAATGAGATTTATCTGTTTCCACTAGTTGCTTACTCTCTGTATAGCCTCTGTGGTTGTGTGGATTGTAGCTTGGTCATAATTGACTTAACAGCAAATATCCACATATAAGTCAATATATACCATATTTGTCTTTCAGGGTCTGGGTTACTCATGAGGTTTTTGTAGTTCCATATTTACCTGAAAATTTCTTGATGTTGTTTACTTTTTTATTTTTTATAGCTGAGTAATACTACATGGTGTAAATGTACCTTTTCTTTATCGTTTCATCTGTTGAGGGACATTTATGTTTTTCCATTTCTGGTTATTATTAATAGAACAGAAAAGTACATAGAAGAGCAAGTGTCTTTGTGGTAGGATGAAGCATTCTTTGGGTATATCCCCAAGAGTACTATAGCTGGATCTTGAGATAGATAGATCCTATCTTTCTGAGGAATCACCAGACTGATTTTCATAGTGTCTGCATGAATGTGCACTCTCACAAACAATAGGGAAGTGTTCCACTTACTCCACATCCTTGTCATCATGAGCTGCCTTTTGTTTTATTGATCTAGGCAATTCTGATTGTCATAGATTAAATTTCAAAGTAGTTTTGATTTGCATTTTCTTGATGGCTAATGGTGTTGAACACTTCTTTAAATGGTTTTTAGCCATTTAGGTTTTCTCTGTTGAAAGTTTATGAATTGGTTCCTTATAGAGGTTTTTTTTTTTGTTTTTTTGTTTTCATTCAGAGTGACTCTTCTTTTATTTAGAACTCATGGAACAAACTGAGTTGACAGAACAAACCATCAGATCATCATGATATGTGCAAACCATCCTCTCCAATATGCAGACATTATTTGCACTGTCTTTTGGTATCTAATATTACTGAATAGCATATAAGTTTAGCCAGTAGATTCTTCTTGTCTGATAATGTACATTTTCTTCTCTAACATTAAAGTTTTCTTGTTTCTGTTTCAATGCTTTGGGGTCAAATGTTTACTTGTATGAACCATCCATACTTCTTGCGTTCCAATCTTTTGTTGTTGTTCATAAAATGCTTTCCTATAGTTACTTCATATTTTTCTATCTCACTTAATCCACTTCTCTTTAGGACTACACATCATACGCTGGATGTCTCTGATATTTATTTCAGACACACCATCATTTGTATACATATTGTCTTGTAGTGTATTCTCTTCCACATATCTTCCTTTATTATTTTTTTTCCTTTATTGGATATTTTCTTTTATGTTGTTGGTTTTTTTCAATTGGATATTTTCTTTATTTACATTACAAATGTTATCCTTTTTCCAGGTCTCCCCTCAGAACAGACCCTATCCCATCCCCCCTCCTCCTGCCTCTATGAGGATGCTCTCCCACCCACCAACCCACTCCCACCTTCCTGCCCTGGCATTTCCCTACACTGAGGCATCGAACCCACATAGGACCAAGGGCTGCTCATCCCACTGATGTCCAACAAGACCATCCTTTGCCACATACTCGGCCAGAGCCACCGGTCCCTCAATGTGTACTGTTTGGTTGGTGGGCCAGTCCCCAGGAGCTTCGGAGGGTCTGGCCAGTTGACACTGTTACTACCCCCATGAGGATACAAACCCCCTCATCTCATTCAATAACTTCTCCAACTCCTACATCAGGAACCCAAGCTCAGTCCAGTGGTGTGCTGCAAGCATCCACCTCTGTATTTATAAGGCTCTGGCAGAACCTCTAAGGAGACAGCCATAACAGGGTACCATCAGCAAGCACTTCCAGGCATCCACAATAGCATCCAGGTTGGGCAACTGTCTATGGGATGGATCCCCAGGATGGGCAGCATCTGGATAGCCTTTCTTTCAGTCTCTTCTCCACACTTTGTCTTCATATATCCTTCTGTGAGTATTTTGTTTCCCCCTCTAAGAAGCACTGAAGCATCCACATTTTGGTCTTCCTTCTTTTTGAGCTTCATATGGTCTATGAAATGAATCTTGGGTATTCTGAGCATATGGGCACACCATGTTTGTTCTTTTGTGACTGGGTTACCTCACTCAGGATGATATTTTCAAGTTCCATCCATTTGCCTAAGAATTTCATGAAGTCATTGTTTTTAATAGCTGAGTAGTATACCATTGTGTAAATGTACCACATTTTCTGTATCCATTCCTCTGTTGAGGGGCATCTGGGCTGGTTCCAGTTTCTGGCTAATATAAATATGGCTGCTATGAACATAGTGGAACATGTGTCCTTATTACATACTGGAGCATCTTCTGGGTATATGTCCAGGAGTGGTATAACTGGGTCCTCAGGTAGTACTATGTCCAATTTTCTGAAGAACTGCCAGATTGATTTCCAGAGTGGTTGTATCAGCTTGCAATCCCACCAGCAATAGAGGAGTGTTCCTCTTTCTCCACATCCTCAACAGCATCTGCTGTCACCTGAGTTTTTGAACTTAGCTATTCTGACCTGTGTGAAGTGGAATCTCAGAGTTGTTTTGATTTGCATTTCCCTGATGACTAAGGTTGATGAACATTTCTTTAGGTGCTTCAGGGCCATTTAAGTTTCCTCAGTTGAGAATTCTCTGTTTATCTCTGTTCTCCATTTTTTAAATAGGGTTATTTGGATCTCTGGAGTCTAACTTCTTGCGTTCTTTGTATATATTGGATATTAGCCCTCTTTCAGACGTAGGATTGGTAAAGATCTTTTCCTAACATGTTGGTGGTTGTTTTGTCCTATTGACAGTGTCTTTTTCCTTACAGAAGCTTTGCAATTTTATGAGGTCCCATTTGTTGATTCTAGATCTTAGAGCACAAGCCATTATTGTTCTTTAAAGGAACTTTCCCCCTGTGCCCATGTGTTAGAGAATTTTCCCCACTTTCTCTTTTATTACAATCAGTATATCTGGTTTTATTTGGAGGTCCTTGATCCACCTGGACTTGAACTTTGTTTAGGGAGATAGGAATGGAACAATTTGCAGTCTTCTACATGTTGACCACCAGTGGAACCAGCAGCATTTGTTGAAATGCTGTCTTTTTTCCATTGGATGGTTTTAGCTCCTTTGTCAAAGATCAAGTGAACATAGGTGTGTGGTTTCATTTCTGGGTCATTAGATCGATTCCATTGATCTACCTGCCTGTCTCTGCACCAAGACCATGCAGTTATTATCACTATTGCTCTGTAATACAGCTTGAGGTCAGGGATGGTGATACCACCACAAGTTCTTTTATTGTTGAGAATAGTTTTCTCTATCCTGGGTTTTTTGCTATTCCAAATGAATTTGAGAATTGCTTTTTCTAAGTGTATGAAAAATTGAGTTGGTATTTTGATGGGGATTGCACTGAATCTGTAGATTGCTTTCAGCAAGAAAGCCATTTTTACTATATTAATCCTGACACACTATGAGTGTGGGAGATCTTTCTATCTTCTGAGGTCTTCTTCGAGTTCTTTCTTCAGAGATTTGAAGTTATTGTCTTACAAGTCTTTTACTTATTTGGTTAGTCACACCAAGATATTTTATATTGTTTGCCATTATTATGAAGGGTGTCGTTCCCTAATTTCTTTCTCAGCCCATTTATGATTGAGTACAGGAAGGCTACAGATTTGTTTGAGTTAATTTTATATCCAGCTACTTTGCTGAAGTTCTCTGGTGGAGTTTTTGGAGTCACATAAGTATACTCTCATATAATTTGCAAATAGTGATATTTTGACTTCTTCCTTTCCAATTTGTTTCCTTTTGACCTCCCTTTGTTATGTAATTGCTATAACTAGAACTTCAAGTACTATATTGAATAGATAGGAAGAGAGAAAGGGCAACCTTGTCTACTCCCTGATTTTAGTGGGATTGCTTCATGTTTCTCTCCATTTAGTTTGATGTTGGCTACTGGTTTGCTGTATGTTGCTTTTACTAGGTTTAAATTTGGGCCTTGAATTCTTGATCTTTCCAAGACTTTTAACATGAAGGGATGTTGAATTTTGTCAAAAGCTTTTTCAGCATCTAATGAAATCAACATGTGTTTTTTTTTTCTTTGAGTTTGTTTATGTAATGGATTACATTGATGGATTTCCATGTATTAAACCATCCCTGCATCCCTGGGATGAAGCATTCATGATTGGTGTGAATTGATGTGCTCTTGTTTTCAGTTTGCTAGAATTTTATTGAGTATTTTTGCATCGATGTTCATAAGGGAAATTGGTCTGAAGTTCTATTTCTTTGTTGGGTCTTTGTGGGGTTTTGGTATTAGTGTAATGGTGGCTTCATAGAACAAATTGGGTCATGGTCCTTCTGTTTCTATTTTGTGGAATAGTTTGAAGAGTATTGGCATTAGGTCTTCTTTGAAGGTCTAATAGAATTGTGCAGTAAACCCATCTGGTCCTGGGCTTTTTTATGGGAGCTTTTAATGACTGCTTCTATTTCTTTAGGTGTTATCAGACTGTTTAGATGGTTTATTTGATCTTGACTTAACTTTGGTATTTGGAATCTGTCTAGAAAACTGTTCATTTCATCCAGATATTCCAGTTGTGTTGAGTATAAGCTTTTGTAGTAGGATCTGATGATATTTTGAATTTACTCAGTTTCTGGTGTTACATCTCCCTTTTCATTTCTGATGTTGTTAATTTAGATACTGTCTCTGTGCCTTCTGGTTAGTCTGGGTAAGGGTTTATCTATCTTCCTGATTTTCTCAAAGAACCAGCTGCTGGTTTTGCTGATTCTTTGTATAGTTCTTTTTGTTTCTATTTGGTTGATTTCTGCCCTGAGTTTGATTATTGCCTGCCTTCTACTCCTTTTGGGTGTATTAGCTTCTTTTTTGTTCTAGAGCTTTCATGTGTGCTGTCAAGCTGTTAGTGTATGGTATCTGCAATTTCTTTTTGGAGGCACTCAGAGCTATGAGTTTTCCTCATAGCACTGCTTTCATTGTATCCCATAAGTTTGGGTATATTATGCCTTCATTTTCATTAAATTCTAAAAGGTTTTTAATTTCTTTCTTTATTTCTTCTATGACCAAGTTATCATTGAGTAGGGCATTGTTTAGCTTCCATGTGTATGTGGGTTTTCTGGGTTTTTTGTTTGTTTGTTTGTTTTGTTGTTGTTGTTGTTATTGAAGACCAGCCTTAGTCTGTGGTGATCTGACAAGATGCATGGAATTATAACAATCATCTTGTATTTGTTGAGGCCTCTTTTGTGACCAATTATATGGTCATTTTTTGGAGAAGGTTACATGAGTTGCTGAGACAAAAGTATACTTTTTTGTTTTATGATGAAATGACCTATAAATATCTATTAAATCCATTTGTTTCATAACTTCTGTTTGTTTCTCTTTGTCTCTGCTTAGTTTGTGTTTCTATGATCTGTCTATTGATGAGAGTGGGGTGTTAAAGTCTCCCACTCTTATTGTGTGAGGTGCAATAAGTGCTTTGAGCTTTATTAAAGTTACTTTTATTAGTGTGGGTGCCCTTGAATTTAGAGCTTAGATGTTCAAAATTGATTGTTCTTCTCTGTAGATTTTTCCTTTAGTAAGTATGATGTGTCCTTCCTTATCTTTTTTGTAACTTTAGTTTGAAAGTCGATTTTATTTGGTATTTGAATGGCTACTCCAGTTTCTTTCTTGGGAACATTTCTTGGAAAATTGTTTTCTAGACCTTTACTCTGAGGTATAGTCTGTGTTTGTAACTGAGGTGCATTTTCTGTATGCAGCAAAATGCTAGGTTCTGTTTAAGTATCCAGTCTGTTAGTCTATGGCATTTTATTGGGGAATTGAGTCCATTGATGTTAAGATATACTAAGGAATAGTGATTGTTGCTTTGTTATTTTTGTTGTTGGAGGTGGAATTATGTTTGTGTGGCTAACTTCTTTTGGTTATTTTTTAGAGAAGATTACTTTCTTGCTTTTTCTAGGGTGTAGTTTCCCTCCGTGTGTTGGCATTTTCCATCTATTATCCTTTGTAGTGCTGGATTTGTGGACAAATATTGTGTAAAGTTGTTTTTGTCATGAAACATCTTGGTTTCTCCATCTATGTTAATTGAGAGCTTTGCTGGTTATAGTAGCCTGTGCTGGCATTTGTGTTCTCTTAGGGTCTGTATGATATCTGCTCAAGATCTTCTAGCTTTCATAGTTTCTGGTGAGAAGTCTGGTGTAATTCTGATAGGTCTGCCTTTATGTGTTACTTGACCTTCTTCCTTTTACCCTTACAACTTTTAATATTCTTTCTTTGTTTTGTGCATTTGGTGTTTTGTGTATTATGTGACAGGAGGGATTTCTATTTTGGTCCAATCAGTTTGGAGTTCTGTAGGCTTCTTGTATGTTCATGGGCATCTTTTTCTTTAGGTTAGGGAAGTTTTCTTTTATAATTTTGTTGAAGATATTTACTGGCCCTTGAAGTTGGGATCTTTGGTCTCTTCTCTACCTTGTATCCTTATATTTTGTCCTGTCACTGTGTCCTAGATTTCCTGGATGCTTTGGGTTAGGAGCTTTTTGCATTTGTAATTTCTTTGACTGTTGTGTCAGTGTTTTCTATGGTATCTTCTGCTCTTGAGATTCTCTTTTCTATCTCTTATATTCTGTTGGTGATGCTTGAATCTATGACTCCTGAACTCTTTCCTAGGTTTTCTATCTCCAGGGTTCTCTCCCTTTGTGATTTCTTTATTGTTTCTATTTCCATTTTTAGAACCTGGATGGTTTTGTTCAATTTCTTCATCTGTTTAGTTGTGTTTTCTTATAATACTTGAAGGGATTTTTTGTTTCCTCTTTAAGGGCTTCGACTTGTTTACCTGTATTATCCTGTATTTATTTAAGGGAGTTATTTATGTCTGTCTTAAAGTCATCTATCATCATCATGAGATGTGATTTTAAATCAGAGTCTTACTTTTCCATTGTGTTGGGGTATCCAGGACTTTCTGTGGTGGGCGAACTGTGTTCTGATGATGCCAAGTAGCCTTGGTTTCTGTTGCTAAGGATTTTGCACTTGCCTCTTGACATCTGGTTATCTCTGGTGTGAGCTGGTCTAGCTATCTCTGACTGTGGTTTGTTGCTCCTCCAAGCCTATGTGTCAGTACTCCTTGGAGACCAATTCTCTCCAGGAGGAATTTGGTTATGGAGTCTGGGGCACAATGTCAGTCTGGGGCACAGATGGAAACTGGAAGGATCCTGTCTCCTGGTATTTCTTGTTTCCTGTGTCCTGATGGCTCTATGTGGGTCCCTCTTGGTCCAGGGATTTGAGCAGATGTGGTGGTATTACCTGTGCTCACAGGTGTGTCAGCACTAGTGGGAGACCACTCTCTTTTGGTGGTATTTGGGTATGGAGAGCTGTGGCACAGGGTCAGCTCCAGGTGACAGAAACAGGAAGGATCCTGTTCCAGGCTGCTCCTTGGTTCCCAAGTCTGGAGAGCTTCAGTGGGTCCCTCTGAGCAGAAGTTGTGGTCTTACCTGTGCTCACAGGTGTGTCAGCACTCCTGGGAGACAAGGTCTCTCCTTGTGGTATTTGGGTATGAAGAACTGTGGCACCCAGTTCCCTCCTTTTTTTTTTTTAAAAAAAGATTTTTATTTATATATATAATGAGTACACTGTAGTTGTCTTCAGACACATCAGAAGAAGGCATCAGATCCCATTAGAGATGGTTATGAGCCACCATGTGGTTGCTGGGAATTGAACTCAGGACCTTTGGAAAAGCAGTCAGTACTCTTAACTGCTGAACCATCCCTCCAGCCCCGAGTTCCCTATTTTTAATTAAAGTATTTTTTCTTGACATTTAGTTTTTATTTTAGTTCTTTATATATTTGTATATTAGCCTCTATCAGCTGTGTAGGTAATAAACTTATTTTTACCATTCTATGGCTGCCATTTTGTGTGAATAATGATATACTTTTCTGTACAAAAGCTTCTCAGTTTCATGTTGTCCCACTTAATTGTTGTTCTTATGCCTGTACCAATAGAAAGTGGTTTCTTGTCCCAGTGACTTCAAAGCTATTCCTCAATTTTTCTTCTATCAAGTTCTGTGTGTCTGGTTTTATGTTGATGTTCTTGGTACATTTAGAGCTTTTTTGTGCAGGTTGATAAGTATGAATCTGTTTGCATTTTCTACATGCTGATATCCAGTTTGTCCAGCACAATTTGTTGGAGGTTACTGTCTTTATTCTACTGTGTATTTCTGGCTTCTTTATAAAAAAAATGAGGTATCCTTAGGAGTCTTGGTCTTCAATTTGATTCCATTAATCAATGCATCTTTTTGTGATAATGCCATGCTGTTTTTTGTTTGTTTGTTTGTTTGTTTGCTTTTTAGTACTACTTGATACCAGGGATAGTAATACCTCCAGTAGTTCTTGTATTATTCAGGATTGTTTTTGCTGTCCTGTTCTCTCTCTCTCTCTCTCTCTCTCTCTCTCTATATATATATATATATATATATATATATATATATTATATATATGAATATGAAGTGAAAAATTTTCTTTCAGGGTCAGTGAAGAATTGTGTTGGGATTTTCATGGGGGAATTTATTTAATCTGTAGATTGATTTTGGTAGGATGCCATTTTCACTACATTAATCCTACTAATTCATGAGCATGGGAGATTTTTTTCAACCTTGTGATATCATCTTCAATTCTTTTTTTTTTTTTTTTTCTGAGACAGGGTCCCTCTGTGTAGCCCTGGCTGTCCTGGAACTCACTCTGTAGACCAGGCTGGCCTTGAACTCAGAAATCCACCTGTCTCTGCCTCCCAAGTGCTGGGATTAAAGGCGTGTGCCACCACTGCCCAGCTATCTTCAATTTCTTTCTTCAACGATTTGAAGTCTTTCTCTTGCTTTCTTATAACCACCTGAAGATATTTTATATTATTTGAGGCTATTGTGAAGGTATTACTTTCTTAATTTCTTTCTCATCCCATTTTTTATTTGTACATAGGAAAGCTACTGACTTTTTTGTGTTAATTTTTCATCCAGCTACTTTCTGAAAGTGTTTATGAGAAGTAGGATTTGGTTGAAAAATTTCATGTCACTTGTGCATACTATACTATCATCTGCAAATAAAGATACTTTGACTTCTTCCAATTTGTATCCTCCTGATCTTCAGCTCTTTCACTGCTCTAGTTATGACTTCAAGTTATTGAAAAGTTATGAGAGAGAGAATAACTTTGACTTGTTCCTGAGTTCAGTGAAATTGTTTTGAGTTTTTCTCCACTTAAGTTGATGTTGACCATGGGTTTCCTGTAAACTGTCTTTATTATGTTGAGAAGTAATCCTTATATCTTCAGTCTTTCCAGGACTTTTATCATGAAGGGGTGTTGGATTTTTATCAAAGGTCTATTCTGCATCTAATGAAATAATCATGTGGTTTTTGTCTTTATGTTTGTTTATATGGTGGATTACATTTGTCAGTTTACACGTGTTGAACCATCCCTTTATTTCTTGAATGAAGCCTATTTGATCATTGAGAATGATCTTATCTATTCTTGGATTCAGTTTGCAAGTATTTTATTGAGAATTTTTGTAGCTGTGTTCATAAAGAAAATTGTTCTGCAATTTTCTTTCTTTGTTGAGTCTTTGTATAATGCAGGTTTCAGGTAACTGTTGCTTAATAAAAAATGAATTGATCAATGTTCCTCATGTTTCTATTTTATAGTATTTTTGAGGAACATTGGCATTAACTTTTCTTTGAAGGTCTAGTAGAATTTAGTGCTAAAACCATATGTCCTTTGGCTACTTTTGGTCTGTTTCAATTGCTTTTCTGATGTTGATTTAACATTGTTAAGTGATGTGGATGAGGTCACAGAGTGTTTAAAGTGAGAACTGCTAACATTCCTAAGTGGTATATGGAGAAAAGTAGCCACTTCTTTTATATTTTTCAATTTGTTGGAGTATAGGTTTTTAAAGTATGCCCTTATAATTTCTGGATTTCCTCTGTGTCTGTAGCTGTGTACCACCTTTTATTTCTCATTTTATTAGTTCAGATATTTTCTATTCTTTAGTTAATTTGAAAAAGATGTTTTTCTCACAGATTATTTTTTGTAATTAATTTTCTCCTAGAACAAACTTTCTGTTTCATCGATTCTCTGTATTATTTTTGTGTGAGTCTCTATTTTATTGATTCCAGCTTCAAGTTTGACTATTTCTTGCTGCCTACACCTCTTGGGTATGATTTTTTTCTTTTCATTCTAGAGTTTTAAGCTGTGCCATTAAGTTGTTAGTAAGAGATCTTTTCAATTTTTATGTAGGTCTTTAGTACTATGAAATTACTGCTGAGAACTGCCACATTGTGTCCCATAAATTTGGGTATGCTGTGTATTCATTTTCATTCAATTCTAGAAAATCTTTAATTTTTTTCTTAATTCATGTCTTGAGCCATTTTCTAACTCAGTAGTGAGTTGTTCAGTTTCCATGTGCTTGTAGACTTTCCATTTTTGTTTATATACTGCTTTAACCCCTGGTGGTTTGCTAAGATGTAGGGTGTTGTTTCAATATTTTGGTATCTGATGAGACTTGCTTTCTGTCTGAGTATGTGGTCAATTTTGGAGAAAGTTCCATGAGTTATTGAAAAGAAGGTATTTTCTTTTGTGTTTGGATGAAGTGTTCCATAAATATCTGTTAGACTCATCTGGTTTATAATGTCTGTTAGCTCAAGGATTTCTCTGTTTTAGTTTTTGCCTGAATAACCTGTCCATTGGTGAAAGTAGTATTGTACTATCAGTGAGTGATGGTAAATATGGAATTTAAGCTCTAATAGTGTTTCTTTTACAAACTTACGTATCCTTGTATATGGTACACAGATGTTAAAAAGTGAAATGCCCTCTTGAAAGATTTTTTCCTTTGATGAGTATGTAGTATTCTTCCCTGGCTGTTTTTATTACTTTTGGTTTGATGTGTCTTTTGTCAGAAAATGATATGGCTATACAAGTTTGTTTCTTAGGTCTATTTTCTTGGATTATCTTTTTCCAACCCTTTACCCTGAGGTGTTGTCTATCTTTGATGTTAATGTGTGTTTCTTGGCTATCTAAGGATAAATACTGTTTTTAATCCACTCTGTTAGTTTGTGTCTTTTGGGGGTCTGTGTGGAGAATTGAGACCATTGTTTGGAGAGATGTTGATAACTAGTGAATATTGATTCCTGTTATCTTGTTATTGTTGTTGTTGTTGTTGGTAGTGGTGATGTGTGTGTGTGTGTGTGTGTGTGTGTGTGTGTGATAGCTAGCTAGCCAGATGATAGATTGAGAGAGGAGAAGAGGAAGAGAGAAAGTTTTCCCTCTTGATTTTGCTGGTCTGGGATTACTCATTCTCTGTATTTTCTTGGGTGCCATTAACTTCTTTAGGTTGGACTTTTCCATCTAGTACCTTTTATAGGGCTGGATTTGTGGATAGATATTGATATATATATATATATATATATATATATATTTACCATGGAATGTCTTATTTTCTCCACCTAAAGTTTTATTGACTAGAGTAGTATTGGGTATCTACTGGCATCTGTGGTCTCTTAGAGTCTGAAGCTCATCTGTCCAGGATCTTTTGGCTTTTAAGTCTCCAACTAGAAGTCAAATGTAATTTTAATATGTCTGCCTTCATGTGTTACTTGATTTTTCTCCCTTGTATCTTTTCATATTCTCTCTTCATTTTGGAAGTTTTTGTGTTGGTTATTACTTGCCGAGAGGATTTTCTTTTCTAGTCTAATCTACTTGGTGTTTTTTAAATTCCTGTACCTTAACAGATGTCTCCTTTTTTGGATTAGGGAAATTTTCCTCAATGATTTTGTTGAAAATACTTTCTGCTCTTTAGACCTGGTTTCTTCACCTTTTTTTATTCCTATTATTCTTATATTTGGTCTCTCATAGTGCCCCAGATTTCCTGGATGTTTTGTTTCATGAATTTTTCTTAGGTTTAACATTTTATTTGACTGATGTAATATTTATTATTCTCATGCCTTCAGTACCTGAGTTTCTCTTATTTTTTTTTTTTTTATTCTGTTGGTGAATATTTTCTTTGTGGTTGCCGTTCAAGTTCCTAAATTTTCATTTCTAGAATTAGCTTAATTTTCTTTATTAATTCTATTTCCAATTTTAGGTCTTGAACAGTTTTATTTATTTCCTTCTACTTTTCACGTTTTCAGAGATTTCTTTAAAGGTATGATTCATTTTGTCTTTAAGGACTTCTATCTTTTAAGTCTTTTTCTTTTATATGCTTCAGCTGTTAGTTTACTCTGCCTGATTTTGTAGGGTTCATACACTCTAATGGAAACTTAATGTCCTGACTGGTATTAGTTGTGTTTTACCCTGACATCTAGGTAATTGAGATTTGAAGATTGTAATTGTAGGAGCTGCTATTTCATCACATATTTGTTGGTTGGGGTTATATTCCTTGGTTTGTTTCCTCTCTCATTCTTAGGAGAATGTGGTGGTTGTGTGATGCTTGTAGATAATTCTTCTGTGATCTTGATAAGTGTGGGCCCTGGAGGTCACAGGTAAAATGTGGTTCTGGGTATTGGGAAATTGGGATTTGGTAGGGGGTTGATGGGGCCCATCAGAAGAAAAGAAGTGCAGGGCTTTCCATAAAAATCTGCTTAGTCCCCTAAAAAGTGGGACAGAGAATCAGGACTTGCTACAGATCTTCTCCAAAGCTGGGGATGAGACCTGAGAAACTGGACATGGAGGAGTAAAGAAAAAGTGAAGAACTGCATTAGCCTACCTGTTTTCCTGGTCTGTGTGGCCTGTGGGTTCCCAGTGAGTGTCTGTTGGAGTCGGGGGCTGGGATAGGGCAATGAGTGGGGTGGGTTAGGAAAGTAAGGAATGGAATATGCCTGTGGTTTACTGGGGATTGGGGCAGTTGTGTCTTAGAATGTGGTCTGCTGCAGAGTTAGCGATGAGACTGGGGAGCTTGGAAGAGCTGAGGGAGAGGTGAAGATCTAGAGTTAACCACCTATTTCCTGTATCCAAAGTGTGTGGTGTCTTCATCAACAGGAATTGCTCCCTTCCAAATGAGAACCAAAAGCAACAACAATAGCTTATTCTGTTCTAGAAGTCAGTTGGACTTCTTTGACCAATAAGTAGAATGAAGGTTTCCCATGGCAAGTACTGGGAGTTTTGTTAGTCCCAGGGCTCTTAAGGGGAACATTGCAAACATAAGCAGCATAAATTTCTTTAAGCTATGTGTACATTGTAGATATATTGTGCATATGTACACACTATATATTTGTACACTTATATGTATTATCATAATTTTACATGAATATAAAATAGTATTATTCCTGTTGGCTTCATCAAACATCCTTAATGTTGTTTGTCCCTCCTCCTCCCCCTTCTCCTTCTTTATAAACCTCCCACTCCTCTCTCCTTTTAAGTTCCCCCTCTGGGTTTCTTTACATATACTTTAATCTTGTATTATAATTTTTTCCTCCCTTGTTCCCTACCCCCACAGTCCCTTTTTAGTTTTGTGCCTCTGCAGTTACTCCAGGTTATGTACTAAAGGTTTGGAGCTAGGAACTGGAGATAGGAGAGAACATGAGGCACTTGTCTTTCTGAATTTGTAATGTAATTTTTAAAATATATTTTCATATATTACTTACAAATGTGATTATTTAATTTTCCATTACAATTGAATAGTATTCTTCTGTGTATATATACTACACTTTTATTATGCATTCATCTGTTGAAGGACATTTGGGTTGTTTTTATTCCCTAGCTATTGGGAGTAGGACAGTAATGTACACTGCCTGAACAAGTGTATGTGGTGTAGGATATTGAGTTCTTTGGGCAGATGCCAAAACATGGTATATGTGGTGGTTTTCTTTTCAGAATTTTTTATTTTTTATTTTTCTATGATTTCTCACACTAATAACCTGAGTGGTTTCATAAATCTGCATTCCCACTATAAGTGAATGAGGATTCTCTTTACCCCACATTCTTTCCAGCATTCATTGTCAGACTGGAGTGAGAAAAATCTCAAAGCTGTTTAATTCACTTTTCCCCAAATGCTAAGAATGTTAACACTTTTTGTGATATTTGTTAACGATTTTTATTTTTTCTATTGAGAAATTTCTCCTCTAATCCATAGCCTTGTGTTTACCAATGATAAAGCTTTTTCCCTGAAAGTTGTTTTTGTCAGGTGTTTAAAAATGTCTGTCACCATGCTAGTCCCAATTTATCATAATTGTTGTAATGTTACTTGACACAAATGTAGACTCACCTGGGAAAGGAGTCTGAATTAGAAAACATTTAGATTAGTTTCTCCTGTAGACATACCTATAGGGGCTTTTAAAAGTTGGGTTGCACCCAGTCAGGTACATCTGGGGCACAGCTGTCAGAGGTAAGCTGCATGCAGTCCCATGACCTTTATTGTCTGTTGTTGTGCTTGCTCTTTGGTCCTGAGGAGCCTTGCAGGACCCCAAGAGAATCCTGCTTCTCTGTGGAGGCTTTCAGGGGCCCCAAGAACTACCAGTTTAGAACATTTTCCAACTGATTCCTTGCCAGTGGGGTCTGCCTGAGGCACAGCCCACAATGTCAGGTACCCTGACCTTGGATCAAGGACAACATAAGAACACAATCAACAACAGCCAGGGCAATATGGCATTATCAGAGTGCAGATATCCTTCTACATCAAGTGGTGTATATCCCAACAAAACTGAAGTACAAGATGACCATCCTCAATCCAATCTTAAAAAGGTGATAGAGACTGATAAAGAGGAAATGAATAAATCCCTTAAAGAAATACAGGAAAATACATCCAAACATATACATTAAATGAGGAAGCAAATAAATATAAAGCAATATAGGAAAATACAGTCAAACAGAAAGTGGAAATGCATAAAATGTCTAAAGCCTGAACATAGAAATAGAAGCAATAAATAAAATACATGCTGAGGCAATGTTGGGGATGAAAAACATAGGAAAGAGAATAAGAACTACAGACATAAGCATCACCAACAGACTACAAGAAATGAAAGAGAGAATCTCAAGCATAGGAGATACAATAGAAGAATATATAGGTCAAAGAAAATGAAAGATATATAAAAAGTTCATGACACAAAACATCCATGAAATTTGGGACATTATGAAAGGGACAGATCTATGAATAGTAGGAATAAAAGAAGGAGAAAATTCCCAGCTCAAAGCTCCAGAAAACATCTGCAACAAAATCATAGAAGAAAATTTCCCCAACCTAAAGAAAGAGATGCCTTTAAATATAGAATAAGTATACAGAATACCAAACAGATTGAACCAGAAAAGAAAATCCTCCCATTACATAATAATTAAAATACTAAATGTACAGAATGATAGAAGAATATTAAAAGCTGCAAGGGAAAAAGTACAAGTAACATAAAAGCAGACCTATAAGAATTACACCTAATTTTTCAACTGAGACTCTAAAAGCTATAATGGCCTGGGAAGATGTCTTGCAGACCCTAAGAGACCACAGATGTCAGCTCAGACTATTATACCCAGCAAAACTTTCAATTACCATAGATGGAGAAACCAAGATATTCCATGACAAAACAAAGTTTAAACTATGTCTTACCACTAACCCAATCATACAGAGGATACTAGAAGGAAAACCCCAACCCAGTGAGGATTCTATACTCAAGACAACACAAGACATAAACAATTTCACAATGTTAAAACCAATAGAAGAGAATCACACACACAAGAACACCCACACCCACCCACCCACACAAACACACAAACACACATACACACACACACACACACACACACACACACACACACTGCTCCCACCAACATCAAAATAATAGGAAGGAATAATCATCACTCATTAATATCTCTCAACATTAGTGGACTCAATTTCCCCAACAAAAAGACCATGGCTAAAAGAATGGATTTGTAAACATAATCTTGTATACAAGGCATTCTGCTGTGTACAAAAACACATCTCAGAAACAAAGATAGACATTACTTCAGAGTACAAGGCTGGAAAAACGTTTTCTAAGCAAACTGACACAAGAAACAAGCTGGAGTAGCCCATGCTAATATCTAATGAAAGACACTCCACCAAAAGTAAGCAAAAGAGATGGGGAAGGACACTTCATACTCATCAAAGAAAAAGATCTACCAAGAGGATATCTGAATTCTGAACATCTATGCCCCAAATGCAAGGGCACACACATTCATAAAAGAATCATTACTAAAGCTTAAATCACACATCAAACTCCATGCATTAATAGTGGAAAATTTTAACACCCCATTCTCACCAATGGACAGGTCACCAAGACAGAAATTAAATAGAGAAAAATAATGAAACTAACAGAGGTTATGATTCAAGTGGACCTAAGAGGTATCTATAGAACACTTCACCTGAACACAAAAGAATATACGTTCTTCTCAGCACCTCATGGAATCTTCTCCAAAACTGACCATCAAATTGGACACAAAGCAAGCCTCAACAGATACAAGAATATTGAAATAACCTCTTGCATATGATCAGATCACCATGGAGTAATGATGGACTTCAAGAAAACAGAAACAACAGGAAGCCCACATACTCATGGAAATTGAACAACTCTCTACTTAGTGATCACTTGGTCAGAGAAGAAATGAAAGAAATGGAAGACTTTCTACAATTCAATGACAATGAAGGCACAATTTGCCCAAACTTAGACTACACAATGAAAGCAGTCCTAAGAGAAAAATTCATACTACTAAATGCCTTCATAAAGAAATTAGAGAGATCTCATACTAGCAACTTAGCAGTGCACCTGAAAGCTCTTGAACAAAAAGAAGTAAAAAATGCAAGATGGCAGGAAATAGTCAAATGCACAGCTGAAATTAATCAATTAGAAAAAAAAGAACAAAACAAAGAATCAGTGAAACCAAAAGTCATTCTTTGAGAATATCAACAAGACAGACAAACCCTTAGCCAAACTAACTAAAAGGCAGCAAGATACTACCCAAATTAACAAAATCAGCAGTGCAAAGGAGACTTAACAACAGACATTGAGAAAATTCAAAGAATCATTTGGTCTTATTTCAAAAGCCTGTATTGCCCCAAATTGGAAAATCTAAATGAAATGGATGAGCTTTTAGACAGATACAAGTTACCAAATGAAGATCAGGCAAACTATCTGAATAGTCCTATAACCCATAAAGAAATAGAAGCAGTCATCAAAAATCTTCCAACAAAAAAACTCCCAGGACCAGATGGTTTTAGTGCAGAATTCTACCAGACTTTCAAAGAAGAGCTAATGCAATGCTCTTCAAACTATTCTACAAGATAGAAATTGAAGGAACATTACCAAAGTCATTCTATGAGGCCACAGTCATTCTGATACCTAAACCACACAAAGACAAAGACCCAGCAAAGAAAGAGAATTTCAGACCAATTTCTCTTATGAACATTGACGCAAAAATACTCAATAAAATAATCAAAAACCGAATACAAGAACACATCAAAGACATCATCCACCATGATCAATTAGACTTCATCCCAGGAATGCAGGATGGTTCAATATATGAAAATTCATCAATGTAATACACCATATAAGCAAACTGAAAGAAACCCCACATGATATATCAGCAGCAGCTGAAAAAGCCTTTGACAAAATCCAACACCTCACCTCATTCATGTTAAAAGTCTTGGAGGGTTTACAAGGTGCATACCTAAACATAATAAAAAGCAATTTACTGCAAGCCAACATAAAATTAAACTGAGAGAAACTTAAAGCAACTCCACAAAAATCAGGAACAAGACAATACTGTCCACTCTTTCCATATCTATACAATATAGGACTTGAAGTTCTAGCTGAAGCAATAAGAAACTAAAACAGATAAAGGGGTACAAATTGGAAAAGAAGTCAAAGTATTGCTATTTGCAGATGATAGAATAGTATACATAAATGACCCCCAAAATGTTACCAGGAATTTCCACAGCTCACAAACACCTTTAGAAAAGTGCCTGGATATAAAATATACAAAATTAATGAAAAAAATCAGTACCCCTCCAATATACAAATAACAAATGGGATGAGAAATAAATCAGGAAAACAGTTCTCTTAAATAATAGCCACAAATAATATAAAATACATTGGTGTTAACTCTAATTAAGAAAGTGAAAACCCCATATGACAAGAAATTCAAATCTTTGAAGAAAGAAATTGTAGAAAACATTGGAATATAGAAAGGAATCCCACAATAATGCATCAATAGGAACAACATAGTAAAATGGTCACATTACCAAAAGCAATCTATATATTTAATATAATTCCCACCAAAATTCCAACTCAATTATTTGTGTATCTTTAAAGAACAATACAAATACACACACACACACAGACACACACACAGACACACCCCTCAGGATAGCTAAAACAATCCAGCAGTAAAAGAAACTGTGATGGTATCACCACCCCTGATTTCAAGATCTACTACAGAGATATAACAATAAAAACTGCAAGGTGTTGGCCTAAGAATAGACAGATGGATCAATGGAATTGAATTGAAGACCTAGATGTAAATCCACACACCTATAGACACAATTTTTTGATGAAAAAAAAAGCAAAAATTATACAATGGGGAAAAAAAGTACCTTACCAAATAGTGCTGGTCTAAGTAGATGTCTGCACGTAAAAGAATTCAAATACATCCATATCTATGACACTACACAAAACTAAAGTCTAAGTGGATCAAAGTCCTTGTACTGACTGGTTTTGTGTCAACTTGACACAAGCTAGAATTATCACAGAGAAAGGAGCTTCAGTTGAGAAAATGCTTCCATGAGATCCAGCTGTAAGGCATTTTCTTAATTAGTGATCAAGGGGGGAGGTCACCTTGTGGGTGGTACCATCCTTGGGCTGGTGGTGTTGGGTTCTATAAGAAAGCCAACTGAGCAAGCCAGGAGAAGCAAGTCAGTAAGCAGCATTCCTCCATGGCCTCTGCATCAGCTCCTGCTTCCTGACCTGCTAGAATTCCAGTCTTGACTTCCATTAGTGAACAGCAGTGTGGAAATATAAGCTGAATAAATCCTTTCCTCACCAACTTGCTTCTTGGTCATGATGTTTGTGCAGGAATAGAAACCCTGACTAAGACAGACCTCTTCATAAAACCTGTACTGAACCTGATAGAAGAGTAAGTGGGAAATATCCTTGAACACAGTAGCACAGGAGACACCGAGATTAACACTTAGTAAATCAACTTCATAAAACTGAAAAGCTTCTGGAAGGCAAAAGACACCATCAATAGGACCAAATGGCAGCCCCCAGAATGGGATATAATTTTCACCAACTCTACATCTGTAAGAGGGCTAATTTTTAAATATGTAAAGAATTCAAGAAACTGGATATCAACAAACCAAATAGCCCAATTAAAAATGGGGTACAGAGCTAAAAAGAAAATAAATAACAGCGTAATTTCCAATGGATGAGAAGCACTTGAAGAAATGTTCAACATCTTTAGTCATCAGGGAAATGCAAATGAAAACGACTGTGGAATTCATCTTACATCTGTCAGAATGGTTAAGATGAAAAACACAAGTGACATTTCATGTTGGTGAAGGAGTGGAGCAGGGGAACAGTCCTCCATTGCTGGTGGGAGTCAAAACTTGTACAGATATTTTGGAAATCAATTTGGCCATTTCTTAGACAATTGGGACCCAATCTATCTCAACTGGGACCCATGGTGTATGGCCAGTTACAGCATGCCAAGGTACATACACAACGATATGCCATACCACCACAAAGACACTTTGTTCTCAACTATGTTCATAGCATCTTTTCTCATAATAGCCAGAAACTAGAATCAACCTAAATGTCTCTCAACCAAAGAATGGATGACAAAAATATGTCACACTAACACAACAGAGTGTTACTCATCTCTTAAAAACAATGACATTATGAAATTTGCAGACAAATGGAAGGAACTAGAAAAAAATTCATTCTGAGTGAGGTAACCCAGATTCAGAAAGAGAAGCATGGTATGTACTCATTTAAATGTGGATAGTAACTGCAAAGTATAATCACGCTACAATCAGAGAGGCTAAAGTAACAAAAGGGCTAAAGGTAGAAATGCCTGGATGTCTCTGGGAAGAGGAAATAGAACTGCCTTTTTTTTTTTTTTGTGGTTTTTTGAGACAGGGTTTCTCTGTGTAGCCCTGGCTGTCCTGGAACTCACTCTGTAGACCAGGCTGGCCTCGAACTTAGAAATCCACCTGCCTCTGCCTCCCGAGTGCTGGGATTAAAGGTGTGCACCACCACTGCCTGGCTAGAGCTGCCTTTTAAAAACAGCATTGTCTCAAAGTTTTATTATCTCTTTTGGTTATGGATATTAAATAAATTTCCTACTGTTTCGAAATATATTATTGTTGCAAGAGAAAAATAGAATAGCATTGCAAAACACACACAGACAGAAAGAGAGAGAGAGAGAGAGAGAGAGAGACTTATAGTGGCTTGACTTAGATCCAAAATTCTATTTTAGAAATCATTATTCTTATGTTTGTTAACCATACCTTCTCCATCTGTAGTCTACCTTACCCCTCCAAATTCTGATAAGCACACTTCTTTTTATTCTTAAGATTTTGTACATTTTGAGAAACAATTAGATATTATATTTCACATGACTGACCTTCATTGCAAACTATAAACTGTCTTCAATGTAATTTACAAGATTAAAACTCATCATCTTCTTAACTTGTAGAGCTGTTTTAATGTGTTCAGAGATTTTAATATGTTGGATTACATTTTCATTTAGTTCTAGGAAACTTATTTATTTCTTGATTTCTTCTTTGACCCATTCATTAATCAGTGGTGAGTTACTTAATCTCCATTGTTTTTGTATTTTAGAATTTATTTTCTGTTGATTTTAATCTTTATTGAATGATTGATTGACAGGATAGGTTACATGGGATCATTTCAATTGTCCTGATTTTTGCAAGGATTTGATTTTTGTACCAGGATGTGGTTGATTTTAGAGAAGCTTTTATGTGATGCTGAGTACAATGCAATTTCTTTGGTGTTTGGGTGAAATGTTCTGTGATTATCTTTTAAATACCTTTGTTGTATGGTGTCAGCTAAATCTGGCATTTTTCTTTTTAAAATTTTTTCTTTCATTATTATTAATCATTCCATTCGTTTACAACTTAAATTATATCTCACTTCCCGGTTACCCCCTCCACCAAGTCCACATCCCATGATATCCCACTTCCGGGTTACTCTTCTGTCACTGTCCCGCGCTACAGTCTCGCCAGCAAGAACGACACGGCACACATAGGATCCTTCTGCAGTAAAGCTTTAATGCATCTTGAGAGGGAGAGCATAAGCTTGCCACGAGTGGAGACCCGGAACAATAGAACACCCGTCCCTTATATAGGCCACAGCGCTCGCCTGGGACGTGGAGTTTCCCCATTGGCTCCCCGCACATCAGGCCAGATGACGCCACGAGAGAGGCTGAGACTCTGATGTGGAAAATTACCAGGTGCATGCGCACTAGCCTGTTTACAACTTGTCCTCGGCCGGATGTAGGGTGCGACTAGGGCGGCTCCCTACATGTCACCCTACCCCAAACCCCACATCTGCCCTCCCCCTCCCTTTTGCATGTATGAGAGTGCTCCCCCACCCACCCATACAATCATGCCCCAATGCTCCAACATCCCCCTACTCTGGGGCATCAAACCTCCTCAGGACCAAGGGCCTCCCCTCCCACTGCTGTCAGGCAAGGCCATCCTCTGCTACATATGTATCTGGAGCCATGGACCCCTCCAGGTACACTCCTTGGTTGGTGGTCCGGTCTCTGGGAGAACTGGGTGGTCAGGCCAGCCTATGTTGTTCTTCCAATGGGGTTGCAATCCCCCTCTGCTCCTCCAGTCCTCCAGTTCTTCTGCCTGCTCCCTTACCAGGTTCCCTGAGTTCAGTCTGATGGGTGGCTGCAAGCATCAGCCTCTGCATTGGTCAGTTGCTGGCTGGACCTCCCCAGGAACTGCCACGCTTGGTTTCTGTCCGCAAATGCAACAGTGTTGGGTTTAGTGAATGCAGACATGATGTAGCCACAGGTGGCGCCATTGCCCGGTTGGCCCTTCCTTCAGTCTATTCCATTTTTGTCCCTGTTCCTCCTTTGGACAGGATCATTTCTGGGTTAAAAAACTTTGAAATGGGTGGGTGGCTCCATCCCTCGACCAGGGTCTGTGCCTATCTACTGGACGTGGTTTCCACAGATTCTATCTCCCCATTCTTTGGGCATTATGGCTAAAATCAATCCCATTGGGTCCAGAGAGTCTCACATTTATTTGGTGTCTGGGAACCTCCAGTGGCTGTCCCCAGTTCCTCATCCCCCCTGCAACCTATTTTTATTCAATTTCCTGACCTTCTGTACTTCTCATTTCTCCTACAGATTCTGATACGGCCCCCCTTATTTCCTACTCCTCCTTTCTCCCTCCCTTGTCCCCCTCTCCTTCCATCTCCCACCATCGTCCTGTTCCCTCCTCAATGCAGGACTGAAGCATCCACCCCCTGATCTTCCTTCCTTCCACCTCCATATGGTCTGTAGGTTATATCATAGGAATTGTGAGGTTTTGGGTTAGTACTTACTTATTAGTGAGTATATACCATGTGTGTTATTTTGTGTTTGAGTTATATCACTCAGGATGATATTTTCTAGTTCCATCTATTTGCCTGCGAATTTTATGAAGTCATTGTTTTTAATCGCTGTGTAGTACTCCACTGTGTATATGTACCACATTTTCTATTTTCATTTTTTGTGTTGAGGGACATCTGAGTTGTTTCCAGCTTCTGGCTATTATAAATAAGGCTGCTGTGAACATAGTGGAGCATGTGTCCTTATTAAATGTTGGAGCATTTTTTGAGTATATGCCTAGGAGTAGTATGGCTATACTATGTTCAATTTTCTGAGGGTCCACCAAACTGATGTCCAGAGTGGTTGTACCAGCTTGCAATCCCACCAACAATGGAGGAGTGTTCCTCTTTCTCCACATCCTCACTAGCATCTGCTGTCATGTGAGTTTTTGATCTTAGCCATTCTGACTGGTGTGAGGTGGAATCTCAGCGTTGTTTTGATTTGCAATTCCCTGATGACTAAGGATGTTGAACAGTTCTTTAGGTGCTTCTCAGCCCTTTGAGTTTCTTCAGTTGAGAATTCTCTGTTTAGCTCTGTTCCCCATTTTTTGATAGGGTTATTTGGTTCTCTGGAGTCTGCCTTCTTGAGTTCTTTGTATATTTTGCATATTACTTCTCTATCGGATGTAGGTTTGGTAAAGATCTTTTCCCAATCTGTGGGTTGCCATTTTGTCCTATTGACAGTGTCTCTTGCTTTACAGAAGCTTTTCAATTTTGTGAGGTCCCATTTGTCTATTCTTGATCTTAGAGCATAAGCCATTGGTGTTCTGTTCAGGAACTTTTCCCCTGTGCCCAAGTGTTCAAGACTCTTCCCCACTTCCTCTTCTATTAGATTCAGTGTATCTGGTTTTATGTGGAGGTCCTTGATCCACTTGGACTTGAGCTTTGTGTAAGGAGATAGGTATGGATCAATTTGCATTCTACTATGTGTAGACTGCCAGTTGAACCAGTACCATTTGTTGAAAATGCTGTCTTTTTTTTCCCCCACTGAATGGTTTTAGCTCCTTTGCCAAAGATCAAGTGACTATAGGTGAGTGGGTTCATTGCTGGGTCTTCAATTCTATTTCTTTGATCTATCTGCCTGTCACTGTACCAATACCTTGCAGTTTTTATCACTATTGCTCTATAGTATAGATTTAGGTCGGAGATGGTGATTTCCCCAGAAGTTTTTTTATTGTTGAGAATAGTTTTTGCTGTCCTAGGTTTTTTTGTTATTCCAAATGAATTTGAGAATTGCTCTTTCTAAGTCTATGAAGAATTAAGTTGGAATTTTGATAGAGATTGCATTGAATCTGTAGATTGCTTTTGGTAAGATGGCCTTTTCAACTATATTAATCCTGCCAATCCATGAGCATGGGAGATCTTTCCGTCTTCTGAGGTCTTCTTTGATTTCTTTCTTCAGAGACTCTTCAAGTCTCTGAAGACATACAGATCTTTTACTTGTTTGGTTAGAGTCACACCAAGATACTTTATATTGTTTGTGACTATTGTGAAGGGTGTTTTTTCCTTTAATTTTATTCTCATCTCTTTTATTCTTTGAATGGAGGAAGGCTACTGATTTGTTTGAGTTAATTTTATATTCAGCCACTTTTCTGAAGTTGTTTATTAGCTATAGGAGCTCTCTGGTAGAATTTTTGGGGACACTTAAATATACTCTCATATCATCTGCAAATAGTGATAACTTGACTTCCTCTTTCCCATTTGTATCCCTTTTATCTCTTTTTGTTTTCTAATTGCTCTGGCTCGAACTTTGAGTGCTATGTTGAATAGGTAGGAAAGAGTGGGCAGCCTTCTTTAGTCCCTTATTTTAATGGGATTGCTTTGAGCTTCTTCCTATTTAGTTTGATGCTGGCTATTGGTTTGCTGTATATTGCTTTTATTATATTTGGATATGCACCTTGAATTCCTGATATCTCCAATCCTTTTAACATGAATGGATGCTGTATTTTGTCAAAGGCTTTTTCTGAATCTAATGAGATGATCATGTAGTTTTGTTTCTGTGAGTTTGGGCACTTTTCTCTTTACTCACTGTCCACATGACCTGTCTATTAGAGAAATTGGGGTCATTAAAATTTCCCATTATTAGCAGATTAATTTTAATATGTGCTTTCAATTCTAGTAGTACTTTGAGTGTGTGAAATTGAGTACCCCAGAAAGTTTGGCACAAAAGTGACTTGGTTACTTGGTTGATATTTTCCTTGACTGTAATAAAGTGTCCCTCTTTATCTCTTTGGATTCATTTTTGTTTGTAGTCTATTTTGTCAGATATTAAGATAGCAATGACTACCTGCTTCCTCATTCTATTTGATTGGTATCCTCTATCTTTTTACTCTAAGGCAGTACTTATCTTTAATGCTAAGATAAGTTATTTTGCCAACAACAGATAGATAAATTTTGCTTCCCCATTTCTTTTTGAGGTAGGGTCTCACCATTGTAGATCAGGAGGGTCTTGAATTCTCAAGGATCCCCCTGACTCTGTCTCCCAAGTTCTGGGATTAAAGAGATGTGCCAGTACATTTGGATTTTGTTACTTTGTTCAATCAAACAACCTAAGCCACTTGACTGGAGAATGAGGATGTAAATAATTTGCTGATTTTTGGTGTTGTTTGTATTTTCAGTGGTGCTCTGAGTTTCAATAATTATAGATTTAGTTTTGTATTCATTTCTATAGTCCCTTGTCTATGCTCACTCTTCCCTTCAACTTGAAATATTGTTTCTTGTAGTTCTTTTCTTCTGTTTAGATATAAAAATTTTGAGCTGTTTATCTCGTGGAAATTTTGTTGTTGTTGTTTTTATTGTTTTCTCCTTCAACTTTGGCAGATAATTTTGAGGTGTACATTACTCCTGTTTAGATTCTGTGGTCTTCTGGGACTTGGAAGGCATCCCTCCAGGCACGTCTCTCTTTTAAAATTTCCTTTTAGAACTCAGTTGTTATTTCTGATGCTTTTCCTTTCTATATGGCTTTTCCCCCTCTTGTAGTTTTCGAGACACTTTGTTCTATAAAATTGGTGATTTAGCTCTGCTATGCCATTGGTGTTTTCATTTTTGGTTTTGTCTATCTGGTGCTTTGTGTGCTTCTTGGATTGATGTGTATATTGATGTCTTTCCTTAGTTTGGTAAAATTATTCCTCTATGATATTGCAGATCTGGACTATGCCTGGAACATGGGATTCTTCTCCCTTATCTCTTCCTGTAGTTTGAAAGTTTGTTCTTATTATGATATCACAATGTAGACATAATATTTTTGTGCATTGTGTAAGGGTTGTTCTTGTATTATTCAAATGATAATTCTTTTCTGCCCTTATTTCTTGTTTCAATCTGGACACAGCATTGTAACACTTAAATCAAGAATATCTTGTCTCAACTTTGTATAAACAATTCTTACAATTTATTTTCTGTCTTGTCAATAAATGCTGATTACCAAATGGCTGTGCAGAAGAGAGAATAGGGCAGAACTTCCTCCAGTGAGGGAAAGGAGGGGAAAGAGGAAGAGAAGCAGATTGGCCACACGTACAAAGCGAGTTCAGCTGGAGCATGAAAGAGCTAATTGCATGCATTATGGGGATGTTGCTTGGAAGGCAGCCAGATTATTTTAAGGGGTTAAGATAGATTATTTGACTGCCTAGATATTGAGGTAGAACTTGGAAATAAATCTTGGTCTCTCTGTGTCATTATTAGGAACTAGCTAGAATTAAGAAATACAGTTGCTGTATTAATTCACTGATTATCTTTATACTAAAATTTTTACATCCCACATTTCTTGTATGTTACCTTTCTAGTTTTTTATTTAAAAATTTATATTTTTTGTTTATTTAATTTAAATCTTCTACTTTATCTCCGAGTCCTGATATTCTATCTTCTTCTTCATTCACTGTACTTATAAGGCTTTCCTTTGAGTTTTCTAATTGGGTCATTGATTTTTTCAATTATACATTTATTTTAGCTTGAGTTCTCTTCACTGTTTTTATCTCGTTATTGAATTCCATTCACAGAGCCTTAATTGTCTGCATTGCTTTCATCAGCTTTACATTTTTTATGGCATCACGCGGGTGTTTATTCTCTTAAAGTACATGATCTATTTCTTGAATTTGGTGAAGTTTATGACTGTTTTCTTAAATTCTTTGTCTTAGAGTTCATCTGGGTAATTCTTATTGGCAGACATTTGTATTAGAACTGATGATAGTTATTGTGGAGATATTGCCTTGATTTTTCATGTTAGTATTTTTGCAATGAGATTTGGGCATGGACTAATTTTGTTGCTTCTGTGTCTGCTATGAACATAGCAGGTTAGGTCAGAAGAGTGGATGAGTGGGTTGGTTCAGCTTAGAGAATGGGAATAGCTTAGGTGAATGAAGTCAGGAGGACCAAGAAGATTGGTGTGTACAGTGTATGTGTTGGTCCAGCCTTAGAGTTTGTGGGTGCATATGGGGGTTGACATGGGTGCAAGCAGGGAAAGATCAGGATGACTCACCTAATTAGACCCTGGAGAAGGTTGTGAAGGATCTGTTTGGTAGAAGAGTTTGGGTATATCATGGGATGAGTCAGAAGGTGGGGCAGGCAAGTTTAGGCCTAGTGGAAGCCTAGAGGTTGGTAGTGGCACAGGCAATGGTGACTTGACTAGACCAGGGCAGTTGATGTAGGACTTGAGATAGAGGTGTGTGTATGTGTGTGTGTGCATTGGGAGGATCAGATGAATTCATCCAGTTAGACCCTGGAGCAAGAGGTGTACAATCTGGCTGAGTGGGAAGGTTGGTTTCAGAACCTTCTTCACAATGCTTTAAGATACCAAGAGCAGAACTCCTAACGATACTTGGTTTTCACCTTACAAACATGCACGTTGTGCCTAGTTACACTATTTTTATTTAAGTATGCAATAGAAATTTGCATCATGTGTTGTGTAGCAATTTCCACTATGTTTGAAACCTCTTAATTTGAATGGAAGCTCCATAAGATACAAGATCTTAAAGGGAAGGTAAAGGGAGTGGTTCTCATCCTTCATAATGCTATGACCCTTTAATACAGTTCCTTATGATGTGGTAATCCCAACCATAAAATTATTTTTGTTGCTAGTTCATAACTGTAGTTTTGCTACTGTTATTAATCATAATGTAAATACCTGATATGCAGGATATCTGATGTGTGACCCTTGTAAAAGTGTCATTTGACCCCCAAAAGGGATTGTGTCCTCCAGGTTCTAAAGGAAGGTAAAATGTTCAATCTTGCAGAGAATCCCGTAACTACAGGCACTAACCAATCTAATGGCTTCTGGAAGTCCCTGAAACTGATCCATCTGATTGGCTCCATGTCAAGCATATATAAGCACTAAGAGCTGCTGAGAGTAATCTTTGGTTCTTTAGCAAGCTGAGTGGGATGGAAGAAGCAAAGGCTTTATAAAAGGAGTGTAAAAAAAACCCAAAAAAAATTGTAAAAAAAAGGAGTGTAATAATTGCATTTATGATATATGGTTAATTAGTTATAGAAGCAGGACATTTATTACAAAGCCTTGGAAACAATTAAAGATTAACAAATTACCCATGTATATCATCTTTCAGAATGAGTGGTACATGGTAGATACTTTTCAGAATTTTAGCTAGCATTTCTGACTGAGGTTAGTTACTGTTATTCTAACTAGAAAGCTGCCAAAGAAGATTCTGAGATGATAAAAAGAGTGATATGGATGAGTGCTGGATGTCAATCTGCATACTTAGTTTTACATAAACAGGCAAGTCAGTTTTTTGAGAACAGCTAGACACAGGTGCTGCTCTACCAATCCTTAGCTGAAGCCTGACACATCCTGAAACCCTGGGCTTCTCTGTCAGGAGAGCTCATACATTCCCTGAAGCTCAGGCAGTTCTAAGTGAGGTCTTCAATGACTTGTGGGTCATGGCCTTTCAGCTAACAGAGCACTGAAAGAGGCAGAGGTATGTGATCAACAGCTTCAGGCATGCAAACAACCCTAACTCTATCTTTGGCAGCTGATCTTGAAGCTGCCACTTGGCTAAGTTTGTTTCTGCAGTGGTAAAATGGAAAGAATTATCATTTTTTATAGAAACTACATGATAAAATGAAGGTGTGAAAAAAGCCAAATTTTTCCATTTATCCATCTATATCTATCTATTTACCTATCTATCTATCTATCTATCTATCTATTGCAAAGCAGAAATGTTTGAAGCAATGATATGGAGTTGACTATTTTCTGATTTAAAGGGACTATCCTGTGATGGAACATGCATTGGGCTAGTACTAGTATAAGAACATAAAAGCTTTATGCCAAACATTATAACCAGCTTCTTTCTTACCCTAAAGCTTTACAGTCTCTGATGTCTGTGGATTCTTGCTATTCTGGCCATCCCACTTAGAATTCTATGGCTCTGTGTGTTTTAAAATATACTATGAGAAGTATTCACATGTAAACAAAGAACTTTGTTCTAATTTTGTGTGTGTATTTCCAAATTCTGTGGAAAAATTAGACCTCAGTTAATATCATTTTCAATTTGATCAACATGGACCAATTGTTACCTAATGAAGAGTAATAGTAACAAAGTTTATTTATATAGCAAGAAGAATTCGAATCAGTGGTTTTATAGAAAGCTATAAAAATCATATGTAAAACCCAAAAGTAATTCTATGATTAATTTAATGAATTTGAAGCAAAATTATAATTATCTAGTTTCTTCCTGTGGAAGTTCTCTTTAAGCTTCTTGCACTTCATCATACTCAGTGTTCCAAGAATGATAAGCCCTGAATCCTCTTCAGCTGAGATGTATCTCAGAATCGTACATGCAAGGAAGGACCTAGTTGGACAGGTGTAAGATTTCTCTCTCGATTAAAGTGTGGGCTTGCTTATCGTTTGCTGAAACAATGGTGTAATCCCCAGGCTCAGAGGCCCTCAGATATGTCCCAAGTCTTCTACGCATATTTGGTTGAGCTTCTCCATGTACATCCTGTGGGAGGAAGGAGCAAAAGAACTAAAATGTGGGTACAGACACCCATACTATATGCCATGCCTTGAGTGATGTGATAAAGTTGGACTGTACTCCTGTTTGGGAGACTTCTGTCTTTTGCTAGAAATCATAGACATTCACTTACTTAAAAGGGGGGGGGTTATTTGCACTCAATGTTTCAGAGGCATAAGTCCTTATCACTTTGTCCCTATTTGTTGGACCTGCAATGTCACAGTATATCATGTTAGGATCTTATGGAGGAAATTTTTTTTTTTTATACAGAACAAAAATCTTTGAGATTATAATTTAGTTACAATATTTTTCCTTACCCTTCCTCCTTCCAAACACTCCCATGTGTCTCTATGCACTCTCCTTCAAATTAATTGCCTCTTTTCTTACTAATTGATATTGCGTGCTCGTATGTACAGAAATAAGTATTCCTAATTTATTCTTTTTGGTCCATGTTACCTATATGTATGTTTTCAGGAATAGAAGTTTGTCATTGGACAACAAATTCATGTCCAAGTTACTGGAGAAGGGCACCTCTTCCATTTCCTTAGTTTCTTAGTGCTTTTCTTAGTTTACTATAGTTCTTTTTGTAGGATTTAGAACATGTGGGTTTCTGCCTCCACCCCTTTCCACTGCCAAGCAGTTTGGCATATCCATTGATGTGCTTTTAGTTTAGCTCCTGTTTGAGAAGTCATGCTGGTGAGACTTTATGGGTGTAGCTTCTGATACTACTAGGAAACAATTTCACAGCAAAGTTCACAGTCCTGTGGCTCTTACAGTCTTTCTGCCCTTTCTTCCACAATGTTTCATGTATTGGAGGTGCAGAAGTGCTTTATCCATGTATCCATTAGGTAATCCCTTGGTCTGTACATCTCTGCATTTTGATTGATTGTGGTTTTCTGTAGAGGTCTCTGTTCATTACAAAGAGACATTTCCTTGATGAGGGGTAATTAGTACACTTATTGACTGGTATAAGGACAAATGTTTATGGATTCTTGTTAGGGTTTATGCAGGTTTAGTAAATTAGTGATTATATATTTCCCTCCAATAATCATGATTTTACCAGCTCTGAACTTCCCATATGAGGTATGGTCTCGCTCTTGTTGAAAGGGTCTTAAGTCCAATAAGAAAATAGGTGGTTACCACTAGGGTATGTGTACCACTATTACACCCTTAGGGTTATTGTGCTATGCTGGTTTCTGATGTGGTTCATAGATGCCATAGCTGGGCAAGACTCTTGGATGCTCCCTTCCTTTGGATGCTTTCATGGTGCCTTCTTGTACCATGAAAGCTAGCTCTTAGGGAGTGGGTGGAACAACACTTTTCACTTCATCACCATGAAGCAAAAAGAGAAAACAGTATTAGAGTTCAACAAGCCTTTTTGAAGCCACCTTCAATGATCCAAGCACATCTTTCTAGGACTCTACTATTGAAGGATATCAGCACCTCTCAAAAGCACCTTTTGCATTTTTGAGTGACATTTGTTGTGACTCAAACGTTAGTACAAGTAACTTACTAGCTTTGAAAAGGATGAAGATTTCACTTTGTAGATGCCTTCATGCTTTATTGATTTTGCACTTGATGCATGGCCATGAAAAATTTACCCCTATTGATGCTTTTGCTTTGCTTTTGACATACTCACTTACCAGCAGAGGGAGCATATCCTAATTAATTTAATGGCTTCCCTAGTCTTACAGAGTTGGTAACAGTACAAAGGGATACATGGAAGAAGACACAGTGATATCAAATCTTTGGTTGCAGGATAAGAAAGGTGAAAACATTACATTTTCCAAGGAAAACTATCTGGTAGGATGAAGCTAAGGTCCATGCACTGCCAATTCCTAAACAACTGAGATAAATATTTTAAAAGAATTATAAAGAGGCTAGAGAGATAGCTCAGTGGATAAATTGCTTGCTTCACAAGTATGAGCACTAGAATTTGAACACTAGCACTTATGTAAAAGTGGGATGAGTGTGGCAGCCCACCTATAAGCCCATTACTAAGTGGATGGCAGCAGGAGATCCCTGGAGCAAGCTAGATAGATAAACTAGATGAATCATAGATGTTGTGGTTCAGTGAATGCCTTTGTGAGGGATCAAAGGAAATACCTGGTGTTAACCTCTAGCTTCCACATACACATGCATACATGTTCACATGCACCATCATACATGTGTCCCCTTACAAAAGAACATGCAATCTCCATATACAAAGATTATCCAAAGTTAAGATATCTAAAGTATTAGACCTTGTAAAAGATGAGGTCCTTTATATAATAAAATATTTGCTTAGGAACTGTATGTCTCCTTTGGTTTTTTTTGTACACTATCTAGAGATGATATCCTAAATTAGTAATTATCAGGCATTTATTATGTAGTAAGTTATATATTGCAAAACTTATAGCACATGCAGGGCTTATGTGTTTTGCTTAGTGTGTCCATGCTTGGACTCTCCTCATTAATGTGTAAGGCTGTGTGTGGGCAGGTCTGATGCTGGACATCTGCCTGAGGCAAGGCTGATTTCAAGAACAAATTTCAGTATCAGTACTCAATAGGCTCAGAGCTTCTCGTTTGTTTATAAAATAAGATCCTTTCAATCATTTTGCCTCTGAGTAGAAAAACAAAATAAACACACTTGTTAAAATAAAGGAAAAATTTGCAATACTTGAAGTTTCGTTTCAAGGATTAGCACACAGAAGAAAACCAAACTGCATATTATTTCTAAGGTTGATGATAATGAAAATATTTTTATAATGTCACCTGCATCTTATTATGATACACTTAGGAGTTTGCTTATGTTGAATAACCATATCTTTCATCTTCAGCTGTGGCTTTTTACCCTCTTCCACCTACAGTGACATGTATCCGCAACTATCTGAGTAGCTTTCACTTTATCATTAGTTTCAAGTTTTCATTAATTCAGTCCTCATAACAGCTATCTTTCTTAGACAGACTTTGGAGAAGTAAGTGATAGAAGAATGAACATGTTTGTTTTTCAAATATATTCAGCTCTTGAGGTTGGCAATCCTCTTACATCTTGGCAAAGGACATATTAAGTCAGGTGTAAGTTTCCTTTACAACGTTACAATCAATGGTTATTTTCTTAAAGATTTAGTGTCTCTGTCTAAAAGGAAAACTTTGTGTACCAGTTTGTTTAAACTATAGATATCTGTTATACAGTTTTATCTATATGCAAGATTGTAAGGAAGTCTATAGTGCTTATTATTCAGTAAATACAAGAGAACTTTGTAAATGGAGGAGATAGATGGAATGGCCTCAATTTATGGAGTTTGTGAAACCCAAACTGAGGCAGACAGCCAGATGGCAGCATGGCACATAGAAGAGAAATGAGTGTATGACTGTAGGTTGCTGAATAATAAGAAAAATTGAAAATGAAGCATGAGAACGGGGTGATGTTTATACCAGATGGTGGATAACAGGTTATCTGCAAATTTGATCCCATAGCAACTATTTTGACAGTCACAGATAAACGTATCTTTGTAGGAACTTTAAGATTCAGCCAGAGAGATGCAGAATTGTGGAGTCCAAGACTAAGTAGAGTTGAGAGGGCTAATATTGAACTTTACAGAATCTGTAATCATCTAGGAGAAAAGCCTGTAAGCACACTTCTAAAGAATTACCTAGGTTAAGGTCAGCTCTAGGTCTGACTGTGTCTATAAGGGATTATCTTGATAGCATTAATTGTAGGAGGATCCATCTTAACTGGGGGTAAGAACTTTTCCTGTGTGAAGAACCCAAAAAAATCATGATGAGCACTAGTGTGCAAATATTCTGTTTCTTAGCTATGGATGCAATGAGACTGTCTCCTTCTAGCACACGTTGCTTTGACTTTCCTGCTATGATAGACTGTACCTTGAACCTTTAGTCATAATAACATCTTTCTTCCTTAAGTTACTTTTGTCACTGCATTTTACCACAATGGGGAAAATCTAAGATAGAGGGGTTATTTTTGAGAAGGAAGAACTCAGGCTGTAGGCTTCTAGTGATATGACTCTGAATGCAGGAGACCCCATTTAAACCCAAGTGTTCTTGGCCACAACAGTGTTTGGCCTAATCTAGCTATAAACACCTCTTACAAGCTGAAAATTTGGAGGATCCATGCCTATCTATGTCTTAAAGTATAAGTTGACCAATTTTTTTTGAGTTGTTGGCCAAAGGGTTCCAATAGATTTCTCCCAAACATCACATATTATTACCAAGGCTATTGGTTATCCTTCACAACTTGATGGTAAGACACCACTTACTTATGTCATAAAATATAGAGAAATTAAGAGCTGGTACCAAACTTGAAGCTTCATACCTACTGACTAGCATTCATAGTGCTGAAAAGTACTTTACTTTGCATGATGCCGGAGAATAAAAGTAGTCTGCAGTCTCACCCAACTGGCAACTCTTTGATTTACAATGGTGATCTGCCTGCAAGATATACTGGCGCAATAGTGGCACAAGTGTTATGGGAGTAAAATACTACTTTTCTATTGATATTTAAGGCTTGTTTCTTGAGATGGATCCTATACATGACACTTCTAAAGTGTTCAAAAAAAGCCAAGAATAGATAGTTCATGGTCCGAGGAATGCCTACTATTATTACTTTGCTAAATGAACATAGCAATAAAATGACTACTAATGAAGTATTGCTACGCACATAGATTCATTCATCATACAACCCTCATATTAGTATAAAGACCCACAACTGGGCAATGTGGAGAGTGAAAGTCTTTGGAACACTTAGTCCTCTCATCAAGGCTCAGGGATCTTTGTGGGAGACGAAAAATTATTGTAAGAGTCAGAAAGGGTGAATGATTCCAAGGAAACTGTGATTTCTAGACAAAGCAGGGCTGATATACATATAAATGTACAAGACTGTGACAGCATGCCCATGATCTAAATAGATTCAACTCAGACATAATCCCAGCATTGAGAAGGAAAGAGGACTCAAAGTCCCACCCTAACCAAGAAGCAGTTTGCAATTTATACCTTCTGGGAAAGGTTAAAACTATTTTCTTTAAGAGGTGATACTAGGCTTATTAACCACAGACACCAGGGCATACCCCATGTCTGAAGGTGTATAATACTATGTCCAGGTTTCAATTGTGTTCCATTGTTTAACATGTCTATTTTTATGCCAATATCTTGATTTTTTTTAAAAAACCACAACTGTGTACTACAACTTGAAATATGTGATAGTGTTATTTCCAGAAGTTCTTTTATTGTTCAGGATTACTTAAATTTTTTCTGCTTCCATGTGAAATTTAAAGAGCATTATTTTCTATTTCTATGAAGAATTTTGTTGTAATTGTTATTGGGATTGAATTGAATTTGTAGATTGTTTTTGTAGGATGCCCATTTTCACACTATTAACTACTAATAATTCATTAGCAATGGAAATTTTTTCATCTTCTAATCTTTTCTTCAATTATTTTCTTCAATGCTATAAAATTTTCAACAACACAAATCTTTGGTTTTGTGTGTTAATTTTGTACCATGCTACTTTGCTGAAGAGTTTTATCAGCTGGTAGTCTTAGGGCTTTTATGTATAAAATTATATCATCTTCAAATAAGGATAATTTAGCATCTTTCTTTTCTATTTGTATACTTATGATTTCTTTCATCTGTCTTATTATTCTAGCTAAGACTTCAAGTACAAAATGAAATAGGTATGGAGAAGTAGACACCTGTGCCTTGTTCCTGATTTCACTGAGAATGCTTTGAGTTTCCCTCTATTTAGGATGATGTTGATTTTGGGCTTACTGTAAGTTGCCTTTATTGTGTTGAAATATGTCCCTTGTATTTCTAGTCTCTCCAGGATTTTTATCATGAAGGAATATTAGAATTTTGTCAAAGTCCTCTTTTGGATCTAATGAGATGATTTTTTTCTGCTGTTGCTGTTTTGTTTGTCTTTCCGTCTGTTTCTATGTTAAGCTATATTATTTATTTATTTACATATATTGAAACATTTTTTTTTGATAAAGCCACCTTGAACACATTGAACAATATTTTTGGTGAGTTCTTAAATTTAGTTATCAAGTACTTTTTTTGAAAATATTGAGAACTTTTGCATCATATAAAATATTGGTTTGTAATTTTCTTTTTATTTGGCTCTTGATGTGTATTAATATTATGGTAATAATAAGAGTCAGGAAATGTTCTCCAAGTTTCTATTGGTGAAAGAAATTGTAAAAGTATTGCCATTAGTTCTTCATTGAAGGTCTAGTAGAATTCTGACCTGAATCCATTTTTACTGTTTTAGGTTGGAGATTTTAAATAAAACTTTTTAATGATTCTTTGTGAGTTTCATATGATGCGCCAATCTCATTCATCTTCTCATCCCTTTGTACCTTCCCTCTACCCTTCCAACATTCCCCCAACCAAGGGAAAAAACCAAAAAGAAAAAAAAAAGTAATAAAATTTTAAAAAATGAACAAAACTAAACAATAAAACAAAACAAAACAAAAAACTTCTCATCATGGAAGCTGTAGTATGTCACAGTGAGCTGGCCCACCCCAACATCTACCTTATCTAGTTTGGATATTTTAAATTATTGCTTCTATTTCACTGGGTGCTTGTTTAAATTGCATATTTCATTTCACACAGGCACACACACACATAGTATATAAAGTGAAATAAAGAGAGATCTCAGAAATAAACTCAGATTAGTTACTAGTATTTAATAAGGAAATGGAGGAAATTTAATAAGGGAATGTCAGTAGGAATGCTTGTTATTAGCTGGAGAAAGAATGGAACTGAGCTTTTATGCTAGCAACAAAACAAGTTTTAACTGAAAACTTAAATTTATGATATGAAAACTAGATTTGAGAACTAGAAGAAATAATTTTAAAAACTCACTGATTTTGATCTTGGTAATGATTTTTTGGTTATGAGATCAACAGCACTAAAGATAAAAGTAAACTAGTATCAACCCAAACTTCAAAAGTTTAATTCAGTGAGGGAAAAATAAAGAAAGAGGATAGCCTGTGGACTATTCCTCAAAGAAGAGGATAATGTACAAAGTACATGCACTCTACAAAAATGCAGCTAAGGCCATTTACTTGAAATTATCATCCTGAGTGTGGTATCTCAGTCACAAAAGAACGAGCACGGTACGTGCTCACTGATAAGTGGATATTAGTCCATAAGTTTGGAACACCCATGATTCAATTCACAGAAACTATTGAACTGAGTATGGGGTCCCAGATGGAGGAGGTAGAGAAGGAACTGATGGAACTGAGGGAGTTTGCAGCCGCATGGGGAGGGAGCAACAGTGTTAACTAGTGAGGCCCCCCCCAGTGCTACCAGAAACTGGACCACCAACCAAAGAATACATATGGAGGGACCCATGGTGCTGGCCACATATGTGGCTAAGGAGGGCTTTGTTAGCCATCAGTGGGAGGAGAGGCCCTTGGGTCTGAGAGTGTTAGATGCCCCAGTATAGCGGAATGCCAGGGAGGGAAGATGAGAGTAGGTAGGTGGGTGGGGGAATAACCTCATAGAGGCAGGGGGAGGGGGATGGGATATGGGGTTTCCAAAGGGGGACCTGGAAAGGGGAAAACATTTGAAATGTAAATAAAGTATTAAATAAATAAATAAAAAATAAGTTATTACCTTCAAGAACTTGGAGGCAACCAAAAGTAATGAAAATAGCCTATTTAATTTTGGCTTATCCTGACTCCTATGACCTAAAGGAAATATTTTTCATGCACTGTGCTTTTTAGATAACCTATAGCTTTTGTGGAAGCCTTATCATGTGTGTGTGTGTGTGTGTGTGTGTGTGTGTGTGTGTGTATAATTTTAAAATAAATAAATATTTAACAAAATATTGTTTAAAAAATAAAATAGCTGAGTAGAAAAAAAAGTGCAGAGAACGTGAATGGATGTGGCTTCAAAGAAGTCATGCAAATGTTAACAAGTGCACTATATCACCAATTATCAGAGAAACACAAGTCGGAATCACAATGAAATACCACAATACCTCTGTTGGGATGAGAACACAACTGACTGGCGGGAAGAGTGTAGGAAAAAAGAGAAGCCTGTATAGTGTTGATGTGTATGCCAATTTGCATCACCATTGTGTAAAAATTATGCATTTCTTCAAAAACAAAGATAGTGCTATCATATGGTCCTGTAACCACTGTGCTGGTTAGACACAGGATACAGGATCGATATGACTAATAGACATCAACTTGTCCTTCTTTAATGCAGCACTATTCACAGAAGTCCCAACAGGAACAGCTTAAACGTTTATCAGTGGATGATCAGATTCACAGGACTGGTGTATATATACGCTAATGTATTACTCAGTGTTGAAAAAGAGGAAATTCTATATTTGAAACAACATGCATGAACCTTAAGTTTGCTAAGCATAGATGGAGAAATGATTTCACTTATTCACACACTCCAAAGATGTTGAACTTGCAGAAATAGTAGAAGTGTAGTTTTGGAGTCAGGGAGTGAGAGAAATGGAGAGATATTGGCCCAAGGGGCTGAACAATCTTATGTAAATATAACAGGAATCTAATAGTTTTCATTGTGAGTGCAGTCATCAAAACTGAGTCATATGCTTGAGATCTGTGCAAAAAATCAAATCTCAGATGCTTTTTCCACACATACACAAGAAAGTTATGCTTGGTAATAGATTTATCCACTATTGTGGTAATCATTTAAAATGTACATGTATTTATAATAAATAGGTTGCATAATTTCAATTTTGTCAGTTATATGCCCCTCAATAAAACTGGTAACATGGAACAAATGCCTCATTGAAAAACATGGGGACTTGAGCTGTCAAGTAAAATAGTAAGTCACCGGTCCATTGGGGCCTATGTGGTCTTAAGGCCTTTTGTACTTCTCTTGCTATCCTCTCTCCTTTACTCTTTTCCCTCTTCCTCAGTGCTTGGTGGTGATGGTGCACAGTCCTGTGTATGACAGTCAAGTGCTTTATTATTGAGTTCTTGACTTTTGAAACAGGGTCATTTTATTAGCTTAGGCTGGCCTTGAATGCACTCTGGAGCCCAGACTAGCCTCAAATTCATGATCCTCCTGTTTCTATCATTCAAATTCTGAGATTACAGCCATGTGTCACCAGGCCCAGCCACAGCCTTCCCTTTAAAGACTCTTAGTTGGGTCATTGAGGTGGATCAAAGAGCATTTTTCAAGCACATGCTAAGGACCTGCTCTATTTCTAGCACTCGATTGGGGCCCTCTCTTTGAGTAGATAGGAAGATTGTGGCTTGGATTTTTAATGCAGTGTGTACAGCTAAAGCCAGGTGACATGTTCATCTGGAGCTGACCATTTCATCTTGGGCAGTAGAAATGGCTTAGTTCATGCTACTTCGCTTTTCCTCCTCCTTAGCCCATTTCTTAACAATCACAGACATTTATTATACTCTTCTCTTACTTTTGTTAAGCCCTCCAAATTCCATGAAACACATTCACATAACACTAGTATGATCAGAAAAGTGGAGGCCAGGGCAATAACAAGATTTTAGGTCACTCTGTATACCCATGTCCCTGCTTAATTCCATCCATTCTAGTAGACTTAAGGTTCTTCTCTCAGAGGGCCCAGGTGCTGGTTAAAGAGCTCAATGCAGTGAGTTTTGATTTGCACTGTGAAATCTGATACAGATTAGTGAAATGGCAGGTGGGCCAACTGGCTGGCTCTAACAAACCACACAAAAAGGGTCTTGTAAAGCCACCTTTCAAAGCTCAGTCCTCACAACTATACTGACTCAGCAACAACATGTCAGCCAGCACAGAGTCCTATTCATAAAGCCATGTGTTTGGAAGGGAGGTCCACCGCCTCTAAAAGTGAGCATGGAGACAGTGACATCATAATGGTCTTTATTATTTCAGGTTAGGCTGACACCTCCTAAATCATTGAGGTAACAGGTAGAGTTTTCCACTTGGGAGAAGTCTTCTTTCTTTCCAAAGCTGGATGACTGGGAGGTGTTAAGAATGCAGATTCCTCAGAATGACAGTGTGGGTGGAATAAAGATACACATGACTCTGATTTCATTTCATTTTGTTTGTATTCCACTTCAGTAGTTGAGTGTGTTAATTTTTATAAAGCACAGACAGGACCAAGCTTATATATAGACTTTCCTTATGGCTAGAATGACCAAGACTTGAAAAATATCTCAGAACATTCTACCCCAAGGCCTCCTTTTGAGCAAGAAATTCTCATTTACAGTGGTCTTTACATGCAAGTCATGGGCCATATCAACACATGTAGAAGTTATGTCCTGATTCTTCCTCCCAGCCCCATGTTCACAAAAATAAGATTCAGACTCAAAATATATTTGCAGATTACTTTGGCCATATAGCTAGCCTTTTCTTTTATTAGATAATAACTTAAATTATTCCATTTATTTTAATCTATATTAAGCCATATGGCTGATTACCTGTACACAGATAGCATGTGTCTATCTTGTCACATTTCCCCAGGTGAATCTTTCTGACTGGGTTTATCCCAGAATTCTTTAGGCCTCTCGGATATCCCATCTCCAATTTTCTACCTAAGTCATCAGCCATAGGCTTTTCATAAAACACGCAAGACAGTCTCTCTACAAACACATATACATTTACTAAGAATGTAGAACATTTACTCATGGGTTGACGAAGGTTGAGTTTTCCTTTAAAGAGTTGATGGATGGGACTGGTAAATTCACTTTGAGGAAGAAGGTAGAAAGGAGAGAGTGATAAGGACTTGCTAGGAAGTACCTAGAATGCTAATAGATGGAGGTGTGAATGCTCATGTACATGTATGTACATGTGTGTATATGTGTACATGGCATGAGTGTATATGTGCACATGTATTCATATATATGCAAACACTGTATATGATAACATTTGTACCCATATGTGTTTGTACATATACATGTGAACAACTGCAGAATATTTGAAGAGGCATGGGTCTGAGTCGGGTATGGAAGTAGGTGCATGTTAAGACTTGAATAATTAAAATTTTTATTTGTATATATAAACCATCTAAGAAACAGACACACATATGCATACACACACACACACACACACACACACATACACACACACTCACACACACTCCATCCTAGGCAAAATCCACAAAGTAACAGGATAGTAGTTAGAGCATCTTAATGACAATCAGATCACCTAGTTGCCCCCTTTGCTCTTATTTTTAGATGAGGCAGTATGTAGCTTTTATGTAGCACTATGTAGTGGTATATACATTTTACCCATGTGGCTCTTGATTCTCCTCTCTTGACTTCCATGTTCTGAGATTACAAGCATGCACCACTGTATTCAGCTCTAAACTGTATTTTAGGTATGGAAATTTTACACAGGATTTAGGCATTAACAAAGCTCTGACCCCATTTTGACATGAGGTGGTAGCTATTCTCGGCTAAGGGAAACTAGAAAAGAACTTCCCAAGTATAAGACTTGATCTAGGCCTGGCTGTGGTTTCCTTTACATTTATAGTTTCCTTTCTGTATTGAGGTGGCTGCATCTCTGCAAACCTGGTGTTATGTCAAAGAGAACGATAAATCCATGTTGAGATTAATGATGGTGCATTTACACTTAGAAACACTTTGAATTTAGAAGGATCCTAAAGTGCAGTGAAACCCTCCTAGAAGGACTGAGAGACAGCAGCTATCTTTTGAAACTGCAGAGAACTGAACATGTGGAACAGCAAGTTGATTTGATATCTGCTTACCAACTATACTATCTGCATCAGTGTGTCTGGATTGTATGGCCAGAGACAAAAGTTTCTCTCTCTCTCTCTCTCTCTCTCTCTGTGTGTGTGTGTGTGTGTGTATGTGTGTCTTTCTGTTTTTCTGTCTGGGTTTGAACTTTTACATATTTTAGCTCGTTTCCCTCCGTTTTACAGACAATGATTAGGAGTGCATGTTGGTGCATGCCCGGTAAAGTATAACACACTCGGTGGATGAATGAGTGGCTAGACACACCTAACAGGTCCTTTAGGGATGTTATATGGCCATAGGTAGAAGGAAATGACGCAGGGCCCCACCTTTTCCATTTTCTTACTCAGGCATATTTTTCTGTTTCTCCCACTCGGCAAATTCCTTCCACCTTGGGTGTCATGTTGACGTGTCATTTGCCTGGAGTTGCTTTGTTCAAGAACTGGATCTTTCAGATCATTGACTAAGTGCTAGTGAGGGGTAAAATGTGCTTGTTCTCATGACAGCATGCCCCAATCAGAAGCTATGTTCTGTTTCTCTCTGTATGCTGGTTGTTGAGTGACTCTCTAAAACCAGCCTATGAGCTATCCAAGTCAGGCTGCTTCATTCCCTGTGATAGACTTGGTCTACTGCTTCCAAGAATAACTGAACCAGAAGATTCCTCCCAGAGAAGACAACAGCAGGAAGTGCCTTGCTGAGGGTCAGTGTGACCACTTTGCAACATCTCTTGTATCCTATCCTAGGTTAACTCCAGACATATGAACTCTGCGTTGGCCTTGGAGTCTAGCCTGAGGCCCAGGAAATTTTCAGTGACAAGGGTGTGTGTAGCTGTGTGTGAAATGGCTAGTTGCCCCTACCTCTCCTATGGCAGAGTTCTGTGTTTATGTCAGAGAACCCTTTCTTCACTTGTGTGAACAGCAGGCAGACTGTATTAAGAGTCTGCTCTAGCCCATGTGTTGTGAGGCCCAGGAACATGTGTAGAGCTGATATTATGCTGAGTTAAATGGACCTTGCTTTTTAGAGAGACTTCTGCTTAGGTTGGAGCATTTTGATAAGTTGGGATTAGGAAAATTAAAACTTTTCCCCTTTTGCTTGTTCTGACATTTTGATGTGAACTAGGAATTTTCAATCAGCATTGAAACTGCTCACCCCCAAGGGTAAACAAGATGAAGGGGAGTTATTTCAAATGGTGGCAGAACTATACAGAGCAGTCTTCAAGGACCTTACAAATGAGGTGACAGACACAGTAAAGAGAAGCCAAGAAACCTAGGGCTTGGCAGGACAGAGTTTCCCTGGTAAAGGGAAGAGAAGGGCATTCTGGGCAAAGGAAACAGCAAGAGCTGTCAACACAGCCTATAGGTGGGAATGGAGGAGCCATTCCTACTTCAGACAAAGGCTGCAGTGCCTATCCCTACCCTGTCTAGGGATATGATCTCATTAGCTACAGAGGGAAGGCTTGGCCATTCTTCCTGGACAAGACCTCCCAGGAAAAGCTGGGCTCTGCTGGGATTTTATTGAGTAGAACATCTTTCTTCTGAGTCATTCCCACAGTAATGTTCCAGAACACTGTGTGTGTGTGTGTGATGAGTATGGGTTGGAGATGTGAAAGTATATCTTTTCTGTAAAGAGATACTTGATTCCTCACAGCCCTGGGGGCTTCTATAAGTGCTGCTTTTTGGGGTCTGACTTACGGAATTTATTTCTGTTCTCTGCTTCCTTGAAATGACCAAGGTCTTTGTTTTGTTTTTACATCCAAGAGAAAAAGCACAAGTGGGAATTTTTCAGCCCTAGGGGCTTTATCAGGGTACGTATATCAGCCAATTACAATGGTTTCTGTATAGAGCTATACAAATACTGCTCTTCTTTGCAACATGATAATACCCTAGCTCCCCAAATGGGATAATCCATTCTGGCTGCTGGCCATGGGGGTAGTGCTGAGGACTACTAATCCAGGCTCTTATGAACAGGGTAGGCAATGAAATTGCCCACTGGAATGATTTCTGCATGATTCCTAGCCTACAGCATTCTTTGTGTTGTGTAAACCCAACCCCACACCCAATCAGTACATGACTAATGAGACACATCTTCTTTACTTAATAACCATATTTTAAAATTACTTTGACCTAAATGTTAATGGTTAGAAAACTCTTAACCAAGTTGTTCTCTCCTCTGGGCTTAGCTACTGTGTTTACTTAGTTGGGGATTCTGGGGTCTTGCTGAATGCAAGGCATACCATGTGCTTTCTAGGAGTCATTGCATGGACACACTTGACCCACAGGATACTAACTAACTTACTAGGTAGTTGTCATAACTAACCAACTGAGTAACAGTGCAGGAGACTGACCCCCAGTCATCAGAGTCTCTTAAAGTTCGTTACATGTTGGGAACATCAAAGCAGTAACCCTTTATTGGTCATTATTTATTTAGTCAGTACTCTCAGGCTCTGTCTTTCTTCTCCCTTAAATAAGAACAGATTCTTACCATACTCTTATCAAATAGTGTGAGGCCCTCATTGCTGATACGTTTCTAAGAGAAATCAGTGTTCCAGAACAAGGCAGGCAAGGAAAGCTCCCTTGACCTGCTTTTGTAGCTGTAACACCAACATCCATGAAAAACAAAAACCAAACCAAACAAAAAACTCTTTGGCATCAGAATACTATTTTTCCAAGCATAGGGGCTCAGTGTGTAGGTAAGACATAGCGTCTTAGTTAGGTTTCCATTGCTACGAAGAGACACCATAACCAAGGCAACTCTTATAAAGGCAAACATTTAATTGGGGCTGCCTTTCAGTTTTAGAGGTTTAGTCCATTATCATCATGGTGGGAAGCATAGCATTTTACCAGCTGACTTGGTGCTGGATGAGCCAAGAGTGCTACATCTTCATCCAAAGGAAGCAGAAGGAGATTGTCTTTTGCAAACAGCCAGGAAGAGGATCTGGATCACATTGGCCAGACTTGAGCATATATATGAGACCTCAAAGCCCTACCTCTACAGTGAGACATTTCCTTTACAAGGCTATACCTCTTCCAATAAGGCCACACCTCTTAATAGTTCCACTTCTCATGGGTCAAGCATATTCAAACCACCACATTCCCCTCCTTGGTCTCCATAGGCTTGTTCAAACACATGAGTCTATGGGGACCATATCTAGCCACAGCATAATACAAAATATATTTAGTCCAACTTCAAAAGTCTTCATAGTCTAGCACAGTCTCAACAATGTTTAAAAGTCCACAGTGAAGTCTATTCTGAGATTCATGCAATCTCTTAACTGTGATGCCCTACAAAAGCAAAATAAAAAAGCAGATAACATACTTCCAACAACACAGGATATACATTACCTTTCCAAAACATCATATGGACCAGAGCAAGACCAAAAACCACCTGGAAAAACTCCAAACTCTGAGTCTCCATATCTGAGGCCCAACTCCTTTTATCTTTGTTGACTGCAACATAATTCTTTCTTTTTGGCAGGTACCACTCTCCATTACCATTTTTTTTTCTCAGCAGGTATCCCAGGGCATTCAGGAATCTCTAAAGTCCTGGGGTTTCCAAGGCAACTTCAGCTTTATAGCTTCTTGTTCAAATGTCTGGTGTCTACATATAATCTTCTGAGTTCCTCCAAAAGGGTTGGGTCTAGCATTGCCCTGTGGTAAGTGAAGGGATTTCATAATATGCTGGGTGAATTTTGCTGGTTTTACTATGACAAATATGCATAAGCCCAATTTGTGAGCTGGTAGTTAAGAAATGAGTTTCCTGGTTCTTGATGCTTGTGTTTGAATTTTAAGCTATCCGTTTGGAAACAGATCAATAGTTCTCCCCATGACTGGGCAAGTTTCAATCTCTACAGATTCTGAGAAGCTGTGTACATAAGTTGATTCTGGCATTTTAATTTCTCTATCAAGGCTGGAGGTACATATGTTCTCCCTATCGCTGCCAGATTCCTGACCACTGCAATTATGTTTGGGAGCACTGGCCAGTGTAGGGAGGAGCCTTCTAAATCACAAACTGCAGTGCTTGCATCTGAGAATGAAGCTCCCACTGTGGATGAGTGAGGTCTACTTAGAACAGAGAATGTGTCCTTAGCAACTAATTCCTTCCTGTATCTTGACTCATGCCTGAGTGGTGACTGCTTGCTTCTGAGCTGTCCTCACAGAACGCAAAAAAGTGCTGACAGAACCCAATAAGGTGTTTTTAAAATGTCTTGGAAACATCTTGTCTTAGGGCACACTTGGAGTGCTTTCTAAATTGCTGATCTCTGCACATGGCGGGGGGGGGGGGGGGGGGGGGGGGGGGGGGGGGTGGGGGAGTAATTTAAGATACCTTTTGGTGCCACTAGATGTCACTGCCGCCAGTCAGCCTACCACCTGTCCAGCTGACAGTGCAGAGCCTGAAGGCATTTCCATGAGCTAGGAGACCTCACAAGGAGCATTGTGCAGGAGCATACATCACAAAAAAGACACCGTGCCAAAATGGGTAATCAACAGCATGGTGGGTAGGGGCTGAAGTTCGCGGGTTAGGCCAAGGGGCACAGAGCATAGTTCCTGTTTGCACTTTGCAGGCAAGGAAGAGGAGTGGAGGAGCACTAACAGGCACACGGATTCTGGTCCACTGTAAAAACAGGAAGTCCGAGTGCACTGGCCCTCCACGAGGAGACAGATCCTACTTCCTGGGTGGGGCACCACTCACACTGCTGTTCCGAAATCCCACCAGGTTCCCAGGAACCTGTGTTATGTGAGGCTGGCAGAGAGGTCTCAAAATCCATAGCTAATGCAGCACAACTGCGGGAGGCTTGTGGCCCGTAAAATCTTCTTAGAGGAATCATACCCAAGAAGACCCAGTATTTAGAAACACTGTCCGCTGGAAGAGTTTTTGATTTTTGTTTGTTTGTTTTTCTTAGTGGGCCACACAGTTTACATCATTAGGGCTTGCTTTTATGTTTCTGACAATGGTTCTGTATTTCTTGGTTAAATTTCTTCTTTCTACAGTATCCCACAATTTTAATATCATGCCTATTGTGTGTAATCAAGCTCATCTGTTGATCATATGGAAAAGAATCGTTTGAGTAGAAGGACCATGAGCGGGTGGATTAGCCTGTAGCAGTCTAGCTATACTGAGACTGGGAGTAGAGGCTGGCAGTTAAGAGTGGTGAGTTTCAGAGCACTGTCACTGAGGGAGACTCTTTGAGATGCAAGAAGCCTATTGAGGGGTGAGCTATTCTGAATTCTGATGAGGAAGGAAGCTTGTAAGCCTTCTACTTAGGACTCCTGACTATTTCCCTCCAAGCTAGGCTTTAGGTGAGAGCTGGGTAACCTTTTTTCCTGCTGGCTGAGCTGGAATTAGCACTCTGGGTGAATGAATGGAAATTCTTTGTGCTGTGGGCACATTTGGACAGATTCCAATCATTGTACTTCTACTTGAAAGACTTATCTGGGTGGCAGGATGCAAGGTTATGCTACAGCTAGTATATGGTTCTGAGTGGCCAAGGAGGGTATTGTGCTCCTGTGTACAAAGGCAGGCAGATCACAGTGAGTTTGAGGCCAATCTTGTCTTCATATCAAATTCCAAGCATCCAGAGCTACACAGTGAGAACCTGTCTTAAACAAAACAAAACCAAATTTAACAAACAAACAAACAAACTGGGAATATTTCAGTCAGGAAAAGGCCAAGCACAACCATTTCTGTGTACTACTTACTCAAATTAGCCCCAGATTTTATTCACTAGCTAAATGTGAGGCCTAATACTGCTAGACTAGAAATACCTCAGTGAACACAGTAGACAAAAATCGTAGATTATGCGAAGCAAAATGTTTAGTAGGAAGAGACACAAAACAATGTCAGTGATGATGTGGTCTGTTCATTCCATGAAGAGAAAGTGAAGGAATGAGGGAGGGTGAAAACACTGGATGGGATGCTCATGGAGCACTAATAGGAGGCTGAGGTGGGAACCAATACATGGGACACATGAGGGAGCAGTATCAGAGATGGCTGGTGATACCCACCATGATAAAAATCCTGAGGCAGGAATGATGAGGAGGTAGTGTAGTGACTGTGTGACCAAAGCAAATGCAGAAGTGGGCCAGATAGTGAGCCCATTCCTCTGTGAGCAGGACCTCAGTTTAAAGTACTGTGGCTGTCCCTTTCGGAGAGGTAATTGGGTCAAGGACAGCCAGACTGGGTTTTGTAGGGGCCTGATGGAGAGGCAGTTGCAAGGATCTGGGTGAGAGATCATGGGGGCTAAGCCTGGAAGATTGCAGAGGAGATAAAAATTGGTCAGCTGTTGATTATATTGGGTTGAATGTTCTATCCATAGCCCAGTGCTTCTTTCACTAGATTTGTTTCAAGGGGGTCACTTGTAGAGTAAACAGGAACTCTGCCACCCAGTCACCAAACCATTGTTGGCTCAAAATCAACTATGATGGTCAGTTGGCAAGGCCAGCAGTATACTTTTACAGTTTTGCCTCAAGGATATATTAACTCTCCTGCCCTGTGTCATAACGTAGTTAGAATGGATCTTGATCATCTATATCTTTTACAAAATACCACATTGGTGTACTATATTGATGACATTATGCTGATTGAACCAAGTGAGCAGGAAGTGGCAACCACTTTGGACTCACTGGTAACACATATTCGTAACAGAGGATGGGAAATAAAGCCAACCAAAATTCAAACACCATCTACCTCAGTGAAATTCTTAGGAGTCCAGTGGTGTGGGGCATGCAGGGATATTCTTTCTAAAGTGAAAGATAAATTATTGCACCTGGCCCCTCCTACCACCAAGAAAGAAGCACAACATTTGGTGGGTCTATTTGGATTCTGGAGACAGCACATTCCTCACTTGTGTGTTACTTAGGCCCACTTACCAAGTGACTCAGAAAGCTGCTATCTTTGTGTGGGGCCTGGAACAGAAGAAGGCTCTTCAACAGGTCCAGGCTGCTGTACAGGCTGCTCTACCACTTGGACCATATGATCCAGCAGACCTGATGGTACTTGAGGTGTCAGTGGCAGATAGAGATGCTGTTTGGAGCCTCTGGCAGGCTCCTGTAGGTGAATCACAGAAGAGACCTTTGGCATTTTGGAGAAAATCTCTACCATCATCTCAGACAACTTGTCTCCTTTTGAAAAACAGCTCTTGGCCTGTTATTGGGCCTTAGTGGAAACTGAACATTTGACAATAGGACTTCAAGTTACCATTTGACCTGAAGTGCCCATCATGAGCTGGGTGTTTTTAGACCTTCCAAGTCATAAAGTAGAATGTTCACAGCAGCAGTCTATTATCAAATGGAAGTGGTACATACGTGATCGAGCCCAAGCAGGTCCTGAAGGCACAAGCAAGTTATATGAAGAAGTTGCTCAAATGCCTATGGTTTCTATTGTAACAATGCCATCTGCTGCCAAGCATGCACATATAGCCTCATGGGATGTTCCCTATGATTGGCTGACTGAAGAAGAAAAGTTTGGTTTACTGATGGCTCAGCACGTTATGCAGGCACCACTCAGAAGTGGACAGCTGCAGCATTACAACCCCTTTCTGGGACAACCCTAAAAGATACAGGTGAAGGAAAATCTTCACAGTGGGCAGAACTTCGGGCAGTACACATGGTATTACAATTTGTTTGCAGATCATTTGCCTAGTAAATGGCTTGACACAGATATCCTATAGTTACTGCTGTGATGTTCTAGCTGGGGACAGTGAGCTCAGCCTCATCAATTAAGACTGAGGCATCCAGACAACCAGACCTTGGAGCCAGGAAATGTAGGTACCAACTCTATCTGGCCTTTAATGTACTTTCTTAGAGACAAGCCAAGGTTTTAGGTCAACTTCAGTGGGCATTCTTCAAGGACTAGCTGCTCCATGCCCATATATTACCTATGTGGTGGGACTGTAGCTCTGATTCTCCCTCCCAGAGAATGAGCATGTGGTGGGTGGCCATGGGCTGAGGCCCGATTGGCAGAGCAACACAGCTTTAGACATGGGTCAAGCTAATTTTATGTATTTTCCCTCTACCAGATATGTTTATGGTTTATGGTTCATGGTTTGTTTTCTCCTCCCCAGAACAGGCTAACAGGATTTAGATGGCCAATACTGAGAAGACTGAAGCTGGGAAGTAGTTGGTGATTTGGGGCTCAAGACTAGGGAAGTATTGGGAGTGTGTGGAGAATATCATCGATATGCCTGTGCCTAAGAAGTATTGCAATTAAGGGCAACAGCTTGCATTTGCAGTCACTGGCAGCTGGTGTCAGGGCAACAGTGTGATGGAGTAAAAGAAGCTAGTTTGTTTAGTAAACATGGCCCTTTCCATACAGACAGGACAGGAAAAATGAGGCCAGAGCAAACATAGGGTTAATAGTGACTTTTGTCACACCAAGAGGTTGACATAGACAGCCTAATGGCTTCCCACATAGTATGGACTCTAAGTATAGACAGGATTGGGGATCAAGGTCCCTTCTTAGAGTATGTGTGGTGTTGTATTCGCTGAGGAACTAGCTGTAACTGAAGAATGTGTTCTGGTTGGGGGTGGCTGCAGAGAAGACTCTGACTCCCAAGCCACAGGATCATCAAGGAGGTACTGGCTATGCCTGCATTCAGGTCCACAAGAGATTGGTCCTCAGGTGGCTGACAGCAGCCCCAGCATTTGCATGTAGTCATTCACAGTTTATTTAGGTGGGAGTTTGGAGCTAGAAGGAAATGTGCTCCTGGGTATCATTGACCTGGACTGATAGTTTCAGGAGGGCCTTGGAAGGGTCACCCCACAGAGAAAAAAAGATTGCTTCTCTCTGAGCAGTACACTGTGCCACAGTATGCGGATTGATTTATATGTAGGCTTTCAGATGCCTCTACATGTGACTAAGTACCACTCTGGTTATGTCTATGAGGGAATTTGGGGTAAGATTAACATTGAAATCAGAAGACTGGGTAAAGAGGACTGTCCTCTAGAGTGGAAGAAGCCTTATCTACTCATTTTAAGACCTAAACAGAACAAAATAACCCGTGTATACTGAGTTCCCTTTCTAGAAATCTTTAAATCTAGCTTTCTTGTCTTTATGATTCTGCAATAGCTTCTAGCTTTCTAAATCAAGCTGACATGTCAGCTCTGCAAGTTTTCAGCTTGCTAGCCTTCACAATCATGAGCCAGTTTTTCATGATAAATCTTTCTGCCACAGTTTCTCTGTCTCTATTTCCCTATACACAAGCACACACAACCCCCCGCCCCCCAACACACAATTTCTATCCCTACTTCTATTACTGGAGGGGGATTTTATGGGTAGAGTGAGAAAAAGGAAGAATTTCTCTATGTCTGGGAAGTGTGTGTCTTTTATTTGGGAACCCAGAACTTTGGGCAGGTAGAGCAAAACCACCAACCGCTGAGATTTATTTAAATATTTAATACTACAGGGGATTTGTTTCTAGGACCACTACTATAAATATCAAATTCCACAGATGTTCAAATCATTTGGGTAAAATTACACATTTGCATAGAACCTATACATGGTCTGTAGGTTTTGAGTTATCTGTGGGTTTTTAAAAATATGTAATAAATACAAATAGTTGTTATACTGTGATGTTTAGGGATGAATGATAAGACAAACATCTGAATATGTTCAATATAGCCTTTTCCCCCTAAACTATTTCCCATCAATGGTTGGTTGAATCTACAGATGTGGAACCTGAGGTGATAAAGGGTCCACTCCACATCTGTACCCATAGCTCTATCTTTCTTCACACCTACATCAGATAATAGAAAGTGATAAAGTCAAAGTCTGATCTGGAGAAGCTTGATTCATTATACACATCGTGATGTCATTATCTGGGAGGGAGATCTTGGTAATCTCTGTGAAGCAATGTCTGGAAAGCTTGAATATAACCTTAGCTGCCACCTGTAGAAATATGTGTACAAGTAAATGTTTAGAGCACAAGTCAAAAGTCTTCCTCTGTGGGGCAGTGATCTTTGACAGGCAGTCTGGCACCCGGTTGAGCACAGGCAAACTCTGGGAGATGCAAGGGACTGGAGACGTTATGCCAAGGCTCTTGGGAGGCTTTTGGCTCCAGTCAGGTCAGATACCATCCCCCCCTCAGGTAGAGACCTGGCCACACCCCATGTAGAGGCTTGGTCACACAGCCTCAAGCAATCCCCATGTTAATGAGACACCTAGAGGCTTAGCCACACACCTTCCCAGTTACTATATCTGCCACCCCTCTCTTAGATGGGTGGGGGTACAATTCCATCCACACTGCTCTCTACACAATGAAAATAAATGTCTTAGAATTATGAACTGTCTCTTCATCTGGATCCACAGTGGGAAGCGAAGGATTTGGCCCTCGATTAAGGAGCTGCATCTAATCTCTCACTGAGGGCTTTCCAGTGCTCCCAGACAGTACCCATTCACCCAAGCCTAAGCAGTTAGCCTTGTGCCTGAAGCCACCAAGACCCGGTTGGAACCCTAGCTGTGCTCTGGCTAGCCCATCTGCAGCACCCTGCGGGCAATTGTGGTGCCCCGGGCTAGAGAACCCACCGAGATGGCTGCCACACGTTCTCTGGGAATGGTCCCCTCCTGCACCCATGGGCAGGGCCCGAAAAGGCTTCCCACAGCCCCCACCTGCCCATTGGACTGTGTGGGAAGACTCGCAGTCACTTCCCTCATGTCCCCTGTCCCACCCAAAGCCGCATCACCCTGGACAGACACTTGGGGCTTCATTCCACCGAGCCAGGTTTGTTCCAACATTCCTCTGGTAGGATCACGAAAGAAGGGGCACAGATTACTACTTCATACCTTCTCTCATCAACTCTGATTGTTCAGAACTAATATGTCCAGAGATGTTTCCTGAGAATTAATCCAGTGCATGTGCACATGTGGCTGGGAAGCCCAATGCTGGGGAACTATTTGATATCACTATAATTGATTCTTGGTTAATTCTATGTATATTTTTAGAAAATCAGGATCAGAGCTCTATGACCTACAAAATTTTGGCCAAAGAAATGTTTAAAACTTCTCTCTGGCAAAAAAAACAAAACAAAACATAAACAAAAACAAAAAACAAAAAAACCCCCACTTTCATAAATCTTAGGTCATGAGTATAAACATTCTAAACAAGCTTACTTGTTCCACTTGGGCATGGACTGAGCTCAGAGCATCAAACTCAGAAGCTTACATCGGAAAATGAAAAAGTTCATTCAGAACTGCTAACACCTTGCAGTAATGCTTTGTGTTTAGCAAGACTTTCCATGTTGTAGGGTATTGAAAAGTGCTGTGGACATGGATAAACAGAACTGTCTGTGTAGCAGTCAGCTGTCTCCAGGTACATTGTGCCTCAACAGGCTTCCTACAGTCAGTTGGCCAGAAGAGAAGTTGGGCTGTGTCCTCCATTTCAAACTGCAAGACTCTCCCCTCCCTTAGTCCATTATAATATTTAAAAAATAACTATGTATCTAAATATTCTCTCTCTCTTCCTTCTCTCTTCTTTTTCACCAAATCTGTTTTTATTTTCCTTCCTTCCTTCCTTCCTTCCTTCCTTCCTTCCTTCCTTCCTTTCTTCCAACTGATTATATAGTCTATTGGTCTCCCTGCTTCTCTCCCTCTTTCCTCATCCTCCCTCCTTCTACTCTTCCTCTGTCTCCGTTTTGCCCTCCATTTTTCCTGACCTCCTTCCATGTTATGTAGTTCATTCTGTATTTGAACTCACAATTCTCTTGCCTCAGCCTTCTGAGTTCTGGGATTACAGGTGTACAAGACAATATCAGGCCTTCAGTTCATTCTACAGGCTTTACAAATTCAAGGTTTAATTCCACAAAGCAATCACATTTCAGACAACAGTAAGGTCCACATGTAGCCCTCACTTTCATCCAATTTGTCTTCAAGTTGGGCATGTTTATGACCCCTCCTCAAGTGATGTAATTGGCTGTAATGGCTGAAAAAGCTCAGGAAACACTTTACTTACCAGCTATTGGAAGGGTACATCCTAGAAACAGCTAAATCAAAAGGTATATTTGGTCAGGTAGGTATGAGAGATGTTTTGGCAATGTCTCTTCTATACCTTCTCTGGGGCCTGACTTCCCAGTGCCTTGATTCCCTGAATGCCCATTTGCTTAAGGACTTTTGGGAGTTCCCTTGTGCAGGCACTCTTGACTGAATCATTGGTATAACTGAATTCAAGTTGTGACCCTACCAAGCCTCACAGAGTTTAGGCACTAGACTGAAAGTTTTAGTCTTCTGATTATGAGGTAAGTTCTTTCAACACCCAGCACCAAACTTGAAGCTCTTAAGGGTACACTAACCAAAAATCAGCATAATTCAGATACAGTGAAAAGGACATGGTTGATGGATACTACATAGTATCTATTTAACTCCTTTCCTACAGGGTCTAAAAAGAGGGGATATTTCTCTCAAGTGCTTGGCGGTATAGCTCTGCCCTCTAATGAGGATCCTCAGTCATAAGGCTCAGTAGTTCTGGTCCTGTGCTTCACTCCTATGCTTCAGCTAGTTGTGGCCAAGGTAGACTTGTACCTTTGCAGGAAGGGTCTAACTGTATTTATACATATAAATACACTGTAATGTATATTATTTAAATGTTTAACATAATTCAATAATATTTGATACAAAATATATTCATATATTAGAGAAAACATAATGTATAAAATTAATAAACAGGACATATTGATATACTGAATATATACTAATGTATTTAAAAACACAGCCATCTTTTGGTATCCACAGGGGTTTGATTCTGCAATTTCCTCATCGATACTAAATTCTGAGAATGTCCAAGTCCGTAATGCAAAATTGCATGATGTCTACATATCATCTTCATGTATCTTCTATTAAGCTTTAAAAATGTTTGTGTTCCTTGTAGTATCTAATGCAAAGTACATGCTAGATGAATGTTTCTGTGATGAAAGGTGATAGTTACACTTATCTGTGGCTAGATTTAGATGGTGGTTAGAAATTATGCTGGTATAGCAAAGTGGTAGTATTAAGTCGTCTTATAAGATCCATGACTTCAGTAGCCTCAGGAAGTTGGCTAGGTTTCTAGTACCAGTGCGCTTATATTCAATTAGATAGTTGCTGGTTACTACCAACATGTGAGAGTGACATTCTGTATCTCTACAGATCTTACCATGTTGTTCATTGTTGTAATTCACATGTGTCACAATTCAGTGAGAATATGAATTGCTTCTGTCCATTGGCAATTTGCATAATATTTTCTGGCACCATGTAGCTAGACCACAGGAAGGAGTCCTTCAGATTAGAACCATCTTGAATAATTCAAATTCAGTGTCATTGGTGTGTGGTATCATCAGCAATAGAGGGTTACCTTAAACTTCTGAGAAACAACAAAGATTCTGAGAAACAACCAAGAGAAACAATAGTAGTTTATATTGTTTTAGGAATTATTTAGATTACCCTGACTAACCACTTGAAAGAAGATTTTTCTTACCCTGAACTGGGGAATTTTTAAACTGTGGTTCTTGTGGGAAGCATTGTCAGTCCAAGTAGCATAATACACACACACACACACACACACACACTTCTGTCTATTGATCATCTATCTATCATCTATCATCAATCTAATCTATCTATGCACATATAGTGTACAATTATGCTTCTATATATTATGTATAATTTTATGTAAATATAAAATAATATTCCTTGGTGTTTTATGAAATAACCTTAGTGCTATTTGTCCTTCCTCTCTCCTGTTCCTTCTGCATTGACTTCCCTCACTCCTCTCTAGTTGCTGTACCCCCCCCCCATTTTTTCATATCCCATTTCATGTCACTTCACGTATTTCGCTCTCAAGTACCCCTCCCATTGGTCCCTTTTCATGATCCTGGGATTTGTAGTTACTTTGTGTTGTACATTCATATTTGAAGACTCTGAGCTAGAAATTGCAGATGAGTGAGAACATGAGGCATTTGTCTTCTGCGTCTTGGTTACCTTACTCAATATAATATTTTCTAATTCTATCCATTTTTTTTGAAAAACATCATGATTTCATTTTTTTTTACAATTGAATAATATTTCCACTCATTAATTGGGGACAGTTTGGTTGTTTCCATTTCCCAGCTATTGTGACAAGAACAATAATGGACATTGTACCATTAACTGTGGTAACTGAGTTGAGCATAAACCAAGGAGTGGGATGGCAGGGTCATATGGTAAATATAATTTTACTTTTTGAGGATTCTCCATACCAAGTCTCAGAGTGACTATACAAAATTGTATTCCTACTAACAATGTATTAGAGTTTCTTCCCTCCCCACATTCTCTTCAGCATTTGTTGCTAGTTGCTTTGTTAATCTTAGTCATGACTTTGAACTTCTGAGCCTTCTCTCTTCACCACTAGTGTGCTGAGGTTGTAGTTGTATACTGCTCTACCTTGGTTATGGAGTGTTTTGGACTAAAACTTTTAAATGTTAGATTAGCGTTCAGCATTCTACAAACTGAACTCTATCCAGCCCAAATTCTATATAATGATATGAAACTGTTACAAACTACTAGAATGTTTTTTATCTGTTTATGTTAAAATTCTAATTGATATTTTAGAGACAGCAGCAGTTCACTGTTTACCCACGTGAACATGTGAAGGGTGAACCTTCAGACTGACATGGTATCCTGAGCACAGCCTCATGGGTTAGGTCTGTGTCACTGACTTTAACTTTAGAGCACTAGAAACCCTGAATAACACCAAAACTGTGGACTCAGCTTGATGAAGTGCTGAGATTAGGAATGTGGACTAAGAAGACAGGTTCAGTGGGAGCAGAATGTGAGATAGGTCAACTGGCAGCTGGTACTGACTAAAGCCACTGAGCTCTGTTTGCACACCATGCTTTAAGAGGCAGTTCAGGATGTAGCAGATTAGTAAGCATGGTCTCTGCTTGTGCTGAGACTTTTGAGGATGGACTAGCTTGCAATATGATTTGGATTCTTCCTGCAAACAAACATAGAAGAATGTACAGCTTTTAAACTTCAGATTCCTGACTATGTTTCAAAATCATGTGTCTTCTTTCTTATGGATTTTTACAATATGATGTAAGTGAATGCAGGTAGCAGATAGTAATTTAATGAAATATGTAATTTCATATTTGAAAATTGAGTTTCACAAGGGGTTCTATTGTTGGCTTGGGGTGTCTGGATAAGTGATGGGGTATGTTGATGAGTTCTAGTCTGTTAGAGATCAGGACTGAGGCTATCTGGGTCTCTTGAGGTTCCGATGGTATGGGATCCTCTCATTTTGAATTATTTCATTGTGACCACCAAGCTCATTTTGTACATAGCTTCCATGGTAGTTTGAATGGGATGGCTTCCATTGTCTTTAACATTTTAGTACTTGGCTCACTATTTGTGACACTGTTTAGGAAGGTTTAGGAGACATCGCCTTTCTGGACGAGGTATATCATTAGGGGTAGGCTTTATGGTTTCAAAGCTTCCTTGCACTCCCCCTGTTTTGCTCTTGCAGTTCAAGGTCGGAGCACTCAGCTTCATGCTGCTGCCACTGTCCCTTTGTTTCACCATTGGACTCCAAACACTGAAACTATAAACCCGAAGAAACTCTTCTTTATGGTATTTTCTCAAAGCAACAGACAGGTTCTTAATACACTTTCTAAATACCTATTGATTATAAGCCCATTTGTACACATGCTCTCCTTCAGTGGAAGATGGCCACATTAAATTGCCAAGGTCCAAGAAATGTCTGATATCTGCCAAGTGGTGTGAAAAGCCCAGCCAAGAAGATGGCATCACACCTCCAGGGCCTGCCCACTCTAATGTCCAAGTCTTCTGTACTATTTGACCAAGGAAGCCTGGTGTCCCTGCTCAGGGAGTTAGGAGGTATCATGTTTGTTGGGTCTCTGGCTTGATTGTGTGTCTCTGAGAGGACTGTATAAACAATATATAGTGAACTGTGGCTCTGAGCTCTGGAGCAGGGCTAACTGCCACCAGGAAACCCCAGACTTCAGTGCTTAGCCCACCTAAAAGCTGGGGCATCTGACCTGAGATTCTTTTGTTATTTTATCATCCTGACTTGAAATACCTTTCAGAGGGCAATTTCCTCCAGAGACTTGTGTTTTGAGTCCAGTACTTTGGAAATTTTTTAAGAAATTTGTGTTTGTATCTGGCAGGGTATTTTAGTGTTGTTGGGAAGATTTTTCTTGACATTCTTAAAATTAGAATTTTTTAAAAGGAAATTTATTATGTTTACAGGTAAAATATTTTAGAGGCTTATTTGGCGGAGCATCTGGGTAAGTAATTATCCTTTTGGAATTCAAATCATGCTTCTTTTTAGAAAAGCTGTTTTTGTACAGAACATTTAGTTTTGTTACCTAAATTGCAAATATTAGATTCTCTCTTTCACAATTAGAACAATCATGCTTATGTTATAGGCTCAGGCTATAACACTGACTGAAACCACATTGAACTTCAAATGCTCCATGTGAGATCCCTTCCTGAAATCAGAAATGATGAAGGAAAATAGCCCAAGATGAGCAAGAAAGAATGTAGAAGAGGGGATATATTTAAACACCTTGTCCCCATTCAGAGGAACTGTTTGTGAAACTTTTGACAGGAGGGCTTGGAGATGCTTAACAACCCTCCACTTCCTGTTCTTACTTGGATTTCTATGTATGGATGAAATGAGATCAGCCAGCTTTCTAGGCCTGCCTCCCAGCCATTATAGACTCTACATCTGGCACTGTAATCCAAAGTAATCTTTCTAATTTAATTTATTTTGGTTATGATATTTTATCACAGCAACAGAAAAGCCATCAGTACAGAAGTTTGTACTAGAAACAGCACAGTTACTACTGTGAAGAGCCTGAACATCTGAGGTATTACAGGGTGGAGGGATATAGAAGACTTTGTATATTAGTTACTTTTTATTGTTGCAATAATATACCATGACCAAAGTAACTTACAAAAGAAAGTATTTAATTGGATTTACACAAGTTCCATGATTGTGAAATGAAGACATAATGGCAATAACAACTGAGAACTTATATCTCAAACTGTAAGCAAGAGGCAAAGAGCACACTTGAAATGACAGAGTCCCCCTTCAACAGAAACTGCAATTCTAATCCTTCCCAAATAGTTTCACCAACTAGGGACCAAGTATTAAAATATTTAAGCTCCATTTCCACTCAAATTACCACACTTTGGATCTCAGGTCTAGAAAAGCAGTTGAAAGCTATCATCAGAATTTAATGGACCATTCTAATAGAAAAATGGCAGACAATAGTGAGAATAATGCAGACAGTGGCCTGGTTCATGGGGTTTCTGAGGTGAACAAAGGCTTGTAGTGTAGCAATTTTCTCTAAAAGAAAACTTTCCATTTTGGAGGCAAGCTTATTATTAAAACACAGGATGTTCTAAAGAGTGGTAAAACATACCACCCTATAAGAGAGTTCAGTAAGATACAGGATGTTACAACTGGAGGTGAAATACCCTATTCTGACAGGAAACACAGACACTCACCAAGTAAACAACTCAAAAGCTTCAATAAGTCCTTAAAACTGATCAGATTCACAGGCCTCTCTGTCTCCAAGCATGTAATCAGTAAAGAGTGCTAAGAGATTCTCTCAGGGAATCCAAGCAACTGGAAAGAGATAGAGCTGTCTAGAAGAGGTTCAAATTATGAAGCTTCCTGGAAGAAGCAGAAAGAAGTTGAACTAGCTAGAAGACAGATTAGCTAAACTGTTTGAAAAACAGAAGAGACAAGTTGTCTGGAAGAAGCAAAGACCAGCAGGCTGCCTGAAAGAGGCTCACATCAGCTGAATTACTTTCAGAGAATACTCTCCAGTCTGTCAGTCTACCTAAAGGCTGCGAAACAGACCTCAGCACTGTAATCTACTTGATACTGGTTTTGGAGAAAAGAATGATGCCATATTGAGATCAGAGGTTCCTTCTTTGTGGTTTCTAAGAGCCACCAGGGTAAGGATATGTAGCAAAGTTGGTTTCTCTGCAAGGAGACCATTACATGAAGTTGGGAATTGAAGCTTGGGTTACCATAGATCTTGGAGATGCCAGATCTATGACATATCTGCCAAGAAGAGCTATATACAGAGAATAGAACCAGCCTAAGAATGAGATGTGTGTTATAGGTAGAAAACATGGAATGGCAGAGCCACTTTCACCAATTGATCCTGAAGGTGAGATTCTAGACACAGAGCTAATAATTTGGTGTTTCACTTCCTGAGCTTTTGTCTTGCTTTGTTCCAGCCTTTTCTCACTATTCATCCATTTTGGAATGTTAAGCATATTCAATTCAACTATATATTATAATTATATATTTGCGTTTTGGTTTTACAGGGGTGGCAGTTAAGGGGTTGTTTTGAGTCTCAGAAGAGACCTTGGACTTTTGAATAATGTTGAGACTATTAAAGACTAAGGGTACTTTTGAAGTTGGACCAAGTATACTTTGTTTATAATATGGCGATGAGCCTATGGCGGTGTAATGTAGTAATCTGAATGAGAAATGTCTCCCCATAGGATCATGTATTGGAATGCTTGTTCCCCAGTTTGTGTGTGTGTTTCTCCTAGTTAAGGTTTTTACTGTGTGAATAGACACCATAACAATGGCAACTCATTTTTTAACTTTATATTGATTCTTTGTGAGCCTCATCACGTAGCCCAGTCCCAGTTATCTTCCCATCCCCTCATATCTTCTTTTTGTCCTTGTAACCTTCTCCCAAAAGAAAACACACACACATACCACACATAAACATACCACCACCACCACCACCATCACCACTACTACCACCACCTCCACCACCACCACCACCAC
>JADRCH010000145.1:1085650-1136784 GCA_019843965.1 Rhynchomys soricoides | reverse complement strand
ACCACCACCACCACCACCACCACCACCACCACCAATAACAACAACTAAAGCATAGATATCATGTCATGGAAGCTGTAGTTTGTCAAAGTATATCTCTGTTCATACATCCTCATTGCAATGAGTCATTGGTCTACTTTGAGATCTTTTGCTTCTATGACAATCAATATTGGATCCTCATTGGGACTCATTCTGGTTATCCTGTTGTTTCCCCGTATCATAGAGATCTTTCAGCTGTGGGTCAGCAGGACTGGCTCTTTCATGAGTCCCAACAATTTACAGATGATATAGATTTTTTGGGAGGACCAACTCAGAGACCTGGATCTGGCTCTGGGTGGTAGCTGAGCTTGTCATTATGCCTGCTCTTTCTTGTCCACACCATCAGGGAGAGTTCTCCAGCACTGCTCCAGTTAGGCCACCTAATGCTGCCACCAGCAGGAGGCAGGCTCAATGTTCCTGCTCTCCTGCTCTCAGGCTGGCTCACCCAACCCCATGGCTTCAGAGCCACCTGTACTATGCTGCCAAGTCAAGGTCTGGGGTCTACTCTCTCAAGTACCATAGCCTGTGAGGGACTGGACCAGCTCATCCACTCTCATACCCCGAGGGGGCAGCTTGCCTGTGCAATCACTAGCAAGGCCAGCTGCACTGTGATGCCTAGCTGAGGTTCAGGACCCACTTTCCCGAGTGCTGCCACCAGGGGTGGCCACTCTCATGTCTCCAGTTCCATGTCTCTTCATAATACTCAAGCTGTTCCACTTTTCTTACTCTCCCAACTGTCCACTACATGCTTGCATATTGTGGTGGCTCCTGCTGAAGGTTGGCCACACAGCTGGCAGGCCACTGGGTGACATCCTCTTGCAATTGGGCAAGCAAGTATTTACAGCCTGCCTGTTGCATGTATCAGAGGGCAGGTCTGTGGATGGTATGGTGGTCAAAGTTCTCTGTCATCCTCCTTCCTATTTTCTCTGCTTCCTGTATGTGGGTGAAATATGACAAGCCAGCTTTCTGTTCATGAAAGTATGGGGATACCATGGTGGCTCTATTCCTCTGGAAATGTAACCCAAAATAAATAATTTCTACCTGAATTTCTTTTGGTCATGGTATTTCATCACAGAAACAGAAAACTATAAATAAAATAACCAAAAAACAAAGGAAAATTAAGTGAAGATAAATCCACAGAGTGAGAGACAACCTTTGCCAGATATACTTCTGACAGAGGATTAAGGATAAGAATACACAAAAATCTCAAAAGAATTTTTTGAAGGAAAAGAGCCAGTATGGAGCTTCTCCTGCATGCCTGTTATCATGCTCCTTACCCTGATAGTCATGGACTAGTCTTTTGAGTTGTGAGCCCCTTATTAAATTATTTCTTTTATAAGTTGCCTTGGTCATGGTGTCTCTTCACAGAAATATAAAAGTAACTAAGACAGAAAACATGCCACTACTGCACATGAGAACATATCTTGCCTAACACATTGGGGATAGAGTGTGTATAGTTCACAGTTGTATTTAGCCATTGATGCTTCTTCTCTCCAGGTGTCTGCATAGCAACTCTAAATGTGAAAAGTAGTCTGCAAGCAGGAAGTTTCCAGGTCATGGCCAGTTTTCTCTATATCATGCAAATACATTGTATGACATCTTCAGCAATAGGGTCTAAACAAATTCTAGTGGGGGATCAAGTAGAAAGCCAAAATCCTGTATCAATTTGAGGGCCTCTGAAGCCTCCCTGAACAACAGCTTGTTAGGAAGCTATCAAAGGCCAGGCACTGGGATTCTTGTTTTTATCTCACCACTTCTAGGAGAGCTTACATCTCTCCACAAGTTCATAAAACTCTATTTCTTACTAATGAACCATGGGATACTGATGGATTCTGAGAAAGTGAAATCCCTTGTCTTAATTGGTGTACTTACTGGCTATAATTAAGTCAGTCTAATGCAACACAAATAGTCCTAATCAAATCCTGAAGTACACAAAACAAAAGACATAAATATGAGAAAGGTAAGTACAGAAGAGAGAGGATGGACAGTGAACTGAGGGAGATAAGGAAGGATGAGAAGAAGAGTAATTATAACACATTTATACATCTATATATGTATAATAATATATAGATACATACATCAATTATATACATAGATGAAACAAAGTATGAATTGTATCTTTTCTGTTTATGACATGAACATGTTTATGAAAGTAAATAGTTTAACCGTGACTGAAGAGATTATCTCCTTACTCCAAGAGTAAACTGGGGTGTGTTTTGCTTAAAGTGATTTAGCGAAATTGTTTTAAGAGATTTTGACCAGAAATGGAAATGTTCTCAATGAAATCTCTGCAGAATTTTGTAACCCTTGTTCTTCAGGACATCGCTTCTATTTTCTCCTGTCTGTTGTATCCTATCTTCTTTAAGATCTGAGCATTATCCTTCTAGGTCGCAGTGAGGCTACTCCATAGCACCACCAATCTGTCTGCTGCCTTCACTACTTTCTTCTACTACTGTGTAGACAGACCCACTTTAGTATGACTGACACACAGGAGAGCAAAGGTCAATAATGCAACACTGTTATGAGAAAGAGCCACCTGAAAGTCCTGCCTGATAAAGGGTTAGTTTCTATATGAAGAGGGTTGAGTAATCAGTATGAGGCATGCAAACATAAGGATTATCTTAGCAACCTGAGACTCTACTTGTTACTTGGTTAATATCCCATTCTCTCTCAGAAAAATGTGTAGGAACCTCTACCTGCATATATCTGCTCTAAGGAGTGGAAATAAGTAATTTCTCCTTAAGAACTCCATGACAACCACTATTCCTATTTAAAGGTAAATATATCTTCTCACTTATTTAAAATTGTTTTTGCTCATTGTACCAAACTTCTGTAACCTCTACACATGTGCAACATATATCAACCACAAATAAAAGGTTTTTTTATAAATTGATTAAAAACATACAGATGCCTAATGTATTTTATTACTTCATAATGATAATTGCTGTTTTACAGTATATTTGGGACAACAACTTATTTCTTACTTATTTCAGCTTTGAGAAAAATAAAAGACAGAAAGAAACAATGAACTAATAAAAATGATTGAAAGGTTATTGATAAATAAAGATGTTCTTGGTTATGTGTTAAAAATTTAAGACAACTAAAGTTGATCAAGGAGATACAAATTGAAAAGGAAGAAGTCAAAGTATCACTATTCATAGATGACATGATAGTATTCATAAGTGATACCAAAAGTTCTATCAGAGAACTCTTACAGCAGGTAAGCACCTTCAGCAAAGTGGCTGGATACAAAATCAACTAAAAAAATGACACAGATGATTATGGACTGAACTTCTGAACCTGTAAGGCAGCCCCAATTAAATGTCTTTATAAGAGTTGCCTTGGTCATGGTGTCTATCCTTTGTCAGATGTAGTGTTGGTGACAATCTTTTTCCAGTCTGTAGGCTGTTGTTTTGTTCTAGTGATGGTATTCTAGCCTTATGACAGCTTTTCAGTTTCATGAAGTCTCATGTATTAATTGTTGATCTTAGTGACTGAACTATTTGGCTTCTCTTCAGGAACAGTTGTCTTACTGTTTTAGGTACAACTTCACACACTGTATTGAATAGATGGGCAGTCTTGTCTTATCCCTGATTTAGTGAAATTGCTTTAAGTTTCTCTCCATTTAATTTGATGTTCACTAGTGGCTTGCTATAGATTGATTTAATTATGTTTTGGTATGTGCCTTGAATCCCTGATCTCTAAAGTACTTTTAACATGAAGGGGTAATGGATTATGTCAAAGGCTTTTTCAGCATCAACTGATATGATCATGTGAGTTTTTTTATTTCAGTTTGTTTATTTGGTAGATTACATTGATGGATTTCCATATACTGAGACATCCCTGCATCTATGGGGAAGCCTACTGGATCATGGTGAATGGTCTTTTTGATATGGTCTTGGAGGCTTTATTCACAATTTTCCTCTCTAGATGACTGTTGTCCTGATCATTCAGACTTATCCATATCAGATTATAGAAATGGGCTTCCTAGCAAAGTGAGGCATCAAGTGGTATTTGGCTTTTGTGTGCATACAATATGGTACTTTGTATGCTAATCAGACTTATATAAATAAACACAGAATTTCATAGACTTTGGTTTGGAACCAAATTTATATTGTGCTATTTCTGTCTCTCTAGATAGCTGTTTATTACCTGCTTCTGCCTGCTACTTAACATCACTGTGAGTTTTAGGCAAGTTCTTTTATGATGATAAATCTGAAAAGTCCAATAGAATATCAAAATATCCTTAGGGTAGTAGATTTTATTGAAAGCCTGGATAGTAGTCTTTCAGCTCAAAGACTACTATCAGCAGTCTTCCCTTGGGTGAAACCTATTCTCTTCCTGGTATTCTTGCTTGCTTTTGGCCCACCTTAATAAACTTGTACAACTTACTTCTTCCAAAATCTAAGGAGCCCACCTATAGGTGGTTCTTCACCAACTGTTGGTAGGTTATATTCAGATAGAAATAGGACATTTGTGTTATCAGAACCAGGGTAAATATTTGTATAACCCTGGATTGACAGGCTAAGAAATTCCATGGATGTTTCTAGGATTTTAGTGTAATAGTGTGCTAGCATTCACTTGGGGGATGACCAAGGCTATTTTCTGCTTCCCTGGGACAGGCAAATAATTGAATGTCTAGGAATGATCAGAGACCAATGCTGGTACTGTTTAGATACTTGCCCCTGTGCCTTTTTACTATTTCTCCTAAAAAATGTCTTTCAGTAAAACCAACCAACAAACAACAAAACAATCCTACTACTGGGGAGTCTACTTTGGTCATGCGTCCCTAAGTCTCTCTCATTAAGAAAAGATTAAGAGAGACTATTTCTGCTTTACTCATTTATACATCTCTACTCAGCATGAAGCAGTTAATCTAAGATTGACTTTGCTACCTCTAAAATTAGGGAGAATATCGAAGATGTAGTATGAGAAAATGAGGGAGTACAAATCAAGTGTCTTTGTCAAGATGTAATGGGCATGGTGCTAGAGAGATGACTCGGCAGTTAATAGCACTGGCTATTCTTCCAGAGGACCCAGGACAATTTTCAGTACCCACAAGGTGACTCAACTCTCTGTAATTCCAACCTCAGGGTATCTGATATCTCATCCACAAAGTACGGGCAAATTCTCTCTCTCTCTCTCTCTCTCTCTCTCTCTCTCTCTCTCTCTCTCCCCCCCCACTCAAAAAGAAGCCATGAGCATGGGCTGATAGTGTAATTTAATGGTAGAGACCTTTTCTGGTAAGTACAAGACCTTGAGTTTCATCCCAGAACCACAACCAAAGTCATCAGAAAGAAAATCATGACAGAGCCACCGAGTTAAGAGAATTCAAGAAGAATTTTCAGTGTGTTGTAAGATTTGGGGAGGGGTCATTTCAAATATTTTCTGATTCTTTAGCCTAAAAGAAGACCTGAATGATGAAGGCAGAATTCTCACTAATTTTTTCTATCTCCTTTAGCTTGTAGGGAAATGTTGAATGCATTAAATCTGTAATTTAAAATCTATGTGGACCCACAAAGGTAGTCATCATGTTGTCAAGGGAGTAGTTAACTTGCAGAAAGAAGCAGAACTGGGAATGAGAAGTGAGGCAGTGAAGAGAGATGAGATGATACTCAGTGAGAGGTGCTGAGCCAGGCAGACTGTCTTCTCCAGAGGGCTTAAATCTGTCCTTCCAAGTATCAGATCATTGCCTCTAAGCATTAAAGGTCCGGGTGTCCTGCTACAGTGCTTAGGAAGCACATTCTTCTGATCACATGTCCTAGTTTGCTCCAAACATAACCTGTACCATAAGAACAACAACATGAGCTCTTTATTTCCTGTCCTCTACTCTCCAAACAATCCCCAGAAATGCAATCATCAAATTGTACTTCTGTGTGTAGACCCACCCAGCAAGTGTGCAGACAGCCAAGATCCTGGAAGTGCCAGCTCCGGATGTGTTCTGTCACTCTAGAGGGAATCGATCCAACTCTGAACTGCTTTCGTTGGATGACTATGTCTGGTAAATGGGTAGAGAGAAAGTGTCTCTCTGCCAGCATGCTGTTTAGTCATGTTTTCCAAAATTGGTACCTCCTACCTCCTAGAGATGAAATGAAGCAAAGTACTCTGTGTCCAAGAGCCAAGAAGCTCACTTTCATAAAAGACCTGTGATTTGTCAGACTACCAACTTCAGTAGTTCCCCATGGTGCTTCCAGATATAATGGGTTTATGTTGTTTCTACAACAATAACAAACATTAAAAATTACCTGTTTCCTAGGAATTCAGTTGTAAGATCCAGGCCAATGTTCTGTACAGAATGATGATGAAAATGTACCTGTGGGTTTGACATGGGAATGAGCTCTTGATAAATGTTAGGTTTCCTTCTTTGATTAAGGAAGGATAGATAGAGACCTGACAGCCCTGACCTGGCACACTAAAAGTTTATAGTGGTCAGATTTTGTGCAAATGTTCTCTGTTCGAACATTTCTGCTTTACTGAGAAGGTGAGGTTATAACTGATTTGACTGCTGATAATGAGCCTGAAGAAACGGAGGTACTAAAATCATACCAGAAACATGAGTTGAGAAAAGTTTTGTATGTAAGGAGGAGTAGAACCATATTCATAAAAAAATTAAGTATTTCTTGAGGTGTGGGTATTACATATTTGGAGTACTTAATTTTGATCTACCCATTGCCTCTGACCATTGTGGTGCATTATACATATAACTTGACTGCCCATGTTGGGTTTCTTGATGTGCTGCTCCAGAAAAGAGAATCTGTACATCTACGGATAGCCATGAAATTGTTGGGGCCCACCACCTCAGGGGCAGCAACACACACAGTGGGAAAGACCTGTGGCAGCCATCATGAACATAATCCAAAATATTATGAAAGGAATGAGATATTCCATTAAAAAGTACTAAGTGACATAAAACTAGGGATATAACAAATGAATAAAATCCAACTGCATTAATAATTATCATAAATATGAATGGACCATCATCTAGGTTAAAGAAAACAGAGAGTGACACTATAAAGGTCAGAATAAGTGTAAGTATATAGGCTATATTGTGAGCACAACTGGATTCAAAGACACAAATAGGATAAAAGTAAAATTATGGTAAATATACATATTATGTAATGAGCACTCAAAAAATCTGAAATCACTATAAAATCAGACAAAGAAAGTTTAAAAGAAAAATAATGTTGTTCGAACAACATTTTATAATATTGAAAGCGTACCTCACCAAAGTTATAACAAGCACAGGAACATTTGGAGAAGCCTCAGAAAGATGGCTAACATTGATGTTGTCAAAGGCACATTGATGACAAGGCCTTTAAGAAGCCTGGGAGATAAGCTGAGAAGCTGCAGCTCCTGGAAATAAAACAATACAAGAAAATAAGAGGGAACCCTACTCATGCCGCTTTGTACTTGTGACAGGAAAGACCTTCTCATATCAGTGTTTGTGCCCAAGGGAAAAATGAACATGTAGTAAGGTCCTGTATTGCCAGTTGCATGGCCTGAATGTTTCTGTCCTCAACATTTTCATGTGTGAAATTCATTTCCTTTAGTGTGGTACATGGCAGGGTTGAGAGTTGGAGATTTGGGAAGTGATCAGATTCTTACTTGGTTTCATTAAATCACATTCTTAAAGCATTGCTGGTCATAAACGTTGTGCATGAAAATAGATGGAAATGTCACTAATAAAAATGAATGTGGTTTGTGCTCATCACATTTGTGCTTGTGAAAGATAAAAAGTTTAGAAATATGCAACGTTGGGGTGACTATAGGCACAATAATGACACAGTACACTTCTGACATAGTCTGTCCAACAGGATGCTATGTATGCCAGGTGTCTACAAGCACTCAACACAGTGGTCTCTGCTGTACCTGTCACCTTTTGATCTATTTCTTTGTAAATATGCTTTGCCCCTTTCTAGCTGGATGATCATTCTTGTAAAATTATACTATGAATCCTATTTCATTGGGAAATGGCCTATGAACTATTTACACTGGCTATCACATAGTGTTTGCTATACCATGTGAATTATCTTCATAAACTACATAAAACACAGAAATGAAAAGAATAGTCATAAATTTCCTCAAAGAATTGAAGGAGTTTAAAGAAGGAACAATGAAACAGCCTAATGGAATCAAGAAGAACGAGCTTAAGAAAACTAACAGCTGGACTTGGCCAAGAAAACACAAACTCAAGGTTGATAAAAATGATGACAATCTATGACTTGAGAACTCAATTCCAATGGGAGAGAGACAGAGAGAGAGAGAGAGAGAGACAGAGAGAGAGAGACTAGAGAGGACTTGGGCTGAAATGGAAGTGCAAATGAAAAACTCAAATAACTCAACCTGAAAACTCAAAGGAAAACCTTACAAGGAGTAGTGAGTCAACTAGAAAACAGAATATCAGAGCTCAAAGATGAAGTAGAGGATTTAGACAACAAGGAAGGGATATTAAAAGCTAAAGCACATAACAAAAACACACAGAAAATGTGGAGCACTATGAAAAACAAAATTGTAGATCTATAGTCATATCTGAGAGAGAAGAATTCCAAGTCAGTAGCAAAGGCCAGATCTTCAACAAGATTGTAGAAGAAAACTTCCCTGAACTATAGAAAGACATACCAATACAAATGCAAGAAGCAGCAAGACCAGACAAGAAAGTTCTCGTGACATATTATAGTTAAAACATTAAGAATACCTAACAAAGAAAATGAATTGAAAGCTGCAAGAAAAGAAAACACAAGTCACATATAAAGAAAAACACATCAGAACAACAGATTTCTCACTTGCATCTTTGAAAACCATCAATGGATTCCAAGTCTTAAAAGATAGCCAAACTAAATAATATACCCAGCAAATCATCTGCTATGATTGAAGGGAAGCCAAAAATTTTCTAAAACATAAACAGCCTAAATGAATTATAGCCAACAAACCAAACTTAAGGAAAACACAGGAAGCATTATTTCAGGCAGAAGAAAAGAATGATAATAGCAGAGAGACTGTGAAAGAAATATAAAGCCATAATTATAAACACAAAGTTCCACTGAGAAAAATCAAGGTAACAGTTAATCAAGAAGGCATTACTGTTATAAACATAATGAGTGAAGGAACTAAGACCCAGAAAGACAAACATCGTATGTCCTCTCTTAATGGGGGATTCTAGCTCTTAATCCTCAGGTGTGAGTATATAACCTGTAGTAGCTAATGAAATGAGGAAAGTAAGAAAGGACTGTGGCCAGGTTTTGGGGGCAATACAGAGGGGAATAGCAGGGTACTAGTAATCTCATCAGTGAAATGGGGAATTGGGAGTGACCCTTGGGGGAAGGAGAGAGACAAGTGATATGGTAGGGGAAATGGTAAAATTGGAGGATTCTTAGAGAGGGAAAGAAAAGTTAATAGAGAAGAAGATGGAAAGAAGGTAAAGGAGAACTGCAGAACATAATTGATATGAGAGGGGAAATGGGAAAAGATGGGGCTTCTTAATTAAAGAGAATGGAGCCAAACAGGAGACAGGAGTAAGTAGATAAACTAACAATATGGATGACTGAAAAAGCCACAAGGAATCATACCATTAACTATTTAACTTAAAATTTTAACTTTAGCTAGAACTGTACCTAATTCAGCGTAAATATATACATATATAGTTTAATGAAATTTTCTCATATTGACTGATTGCAGTCTGTCTAGGAGTCAAAGACCACCTAACAAAACCCCCTATACCTAACATGAGAAATACTCATTTAAGCTGCTGAGTACTCTCTCTAAGAGACTCTCAAACATACAACCTATTGCTGTTGCCCTTGGAAACCCCACAGAAGTAGAAGCTAAGTCACTCTTGTATGTACTTCAGAAACAGGGACCAGAGACTCCTGAGGTGGAATTGACCCATAAGCCCCCTTTAGGAATAGTAGCTTTAAGGATACCAGAAGGAGGGAGGCAACCAATAGTCTTATTCAGCTATGATTTCGGTAAACTACATAAATAACCAACATGACACCATAATTCTAATGGTGCAGTAGTGGCATACATACTATGGTGGTAACAAATTGCTCTCAAATTGGACTTAAGACTCATTCAACAAGAGTGATGCCATGTCTGACAGTGGAAACATAGCTAACTACCCAGAATTAGTAAAGCAATGGCTCTTGATAAGAACCTATAATCACTAATGTACTAAACTAGAAAAATCCCTAACAACAATCTATAAACATTTTTTATACCCACAGATAAGTGTAGTCTTTACCCCTCATCAAAGAAACATCTCTTTGCAACACATGAAGGCCACTACAAAACACAAACAAACAAAAAACCCACAACCAATAAAAGTTCAGAGCTGTGGAACCCAGTTCCAATGGATGTGTATACAAAACACTCTCACATTTAAAGGTTCAAGAAACATTGTAAAAGAGGGACAGAAATGAAGAGGAAACTTCTGGTTTCTTTGGACAGTAAGTTATGTCAAATGATATTTTGCCAGAGCACATAGGTGAAAGGATGCTTTGCTAAAGCAGACACACGAAAGGACCTGAGATGTTTAGAAAGAATATAAATATGACCCCTCAGATAGTGTGAGCTCCAGCATTGGTTTGCTTGGCTCCACCTCTTTCTTCTTAAATGACTACATGCATGTATTAGTTCAACTTACTTGCTTTGCTGAGCTTTGCTGGTGATGACTTGATAGAGAGACACTTGCCAAAGTACTTCTTGTGAGGTTCTTGCCATTTCTGTGGACTCAGGACAATTAGCAGAGCCTTGCAGTTTCTGGATCAAACTTCTGTTGCTGATTCATGAGTGCGGATGCTGAATAGACTAGACTTCTGACAACGAATATTGGAATGGCCCCAAAGAACAATTTCTAAACAGGTCCACAACCCCCATTTCCTCTTAACCCTACTTTTCCACTTTCTCTGGTGGGTGGTGAGCTGGAGGGGAGGTTGATCCCTTATTAAAGTTCTTGTAAAAAATATGTGATTATGATCCCTTTGGGTCAAGCTAAGCTGCACTGATCAGCCTGCTATCTCAGGGGGACCTCCATCCTTCCACCACCTCTCCTGCACCTACATCAGACTCCTGAACCATACAGGTAAGCTTCCCTTCCTCCACTCACTTTCCCTGCTCTCTGAGCCCCCTGGGCAAGCAAAGCTGCCCTGCACATCCTACTATCCCAGGAAAATATCTACTTTCTTGCCACTTCTCCTCCACCTTTATCAAACTTCTAAACCATATGAGTAAGCTTCCCTTCCCCCACCTGTCTTCACTGCTCTCTGCATCTTCTGGGCCAAGTCAAACTGCTCTTAACAGTCTGCTAGCCTCGGGGACCTTCATTCTCCCACTATCTCTCTGCCCCCTTATATTCGACCTGAACTCCTGAAAAATACAGATCTGCAGATTCAGAACCATACAGCCTGAGAATACCCATCAGAGGCCTGCCACACCAGAACCATTGAGGTTAACTCCCTCCCAATACTTACTACTACAAGAACATCCAGGGATCAAAGCTATCCAGATGGTTGAGGCACTCAAAAAGAACACAACCAACAAAAGCCTCGGAAATATGAGACCTCCAGAGCACAGATACCCCACACAGTGAGCCCTGGATACCCCAACACAACTGAAACACAAGAAAATGACCTTAAATCCAATATTATAAAAATGATAGAGGCCTTTAAAGATGAAATGAATAAATCCCTTAATAAATACAGGAAAATACAACCAAACAGATAGAGGTCAAGTAAATCCCTTAAAGACATACAGGAAAATACAAATAAGCATGTGAAGGAAGTACATAAAACAGTGCATGACCTGAAAGTGGAAATAGGAGCAATAGAGATGGAAGACCTAGGGGAGGGAACAGGAACAACAGATGCAAGAATCACCAACAGAATACAGGAGATGGAACAGAATCTCAGGCATAGAAGACACAACAGAAGAAACTTATACATCAGTCAATGAAAATGTGAACGCCAAAAATTCCTGACAGGAAACATCCATGAAATCTGGGATACAATGTAAGGATCTAACCTAAAAATAATTAAGAATAGAAGAAAGTCAAGAGTCACAGCTCCAAGGCCCAGAAAATATTATCAACAAAATCATAAAAGAAATGTTCCTTAAAGAAAGAGATGCTTAAATATACTAGAAGCTTATATAATACCAATAAGACTAGAACAGAAAAGAGAATCCTTCCACCACATAATAATCAAAATACAAAGTCTACAAAACAAAGAAAGAATACTACAAGTGGCAAGGGGAAGAGGCCAAGTAACATACAAAGGCATACCTTACCAGAATTACACCCAACTTCTCAAAAGGGACTCTAAAAGCTAGAAGGGCCCTTTCAGATCTCTTGTAACCTCTAACAAAACCACATGTGCCATCCTAGACTACTATACCTAGCAAAACTCTCAATCACCATAGATACAGAAAACAAGATATTTCAAGGAAAATACAAATTGAAACAATATCTATCCACAAATCTATACTATAGAAAATACTAGAAGGAAAACTCCAACCAGAGAAAGATAACTAAATCTAAGAAAACACTGAAAATAAGTAATTCCATACCAGCAAAAACAAGGAAACCACACACACACACATACACACACACACACACACACACACACACCACCACTACCACCACCACCACCACCACCACCACCACCACCACCACCACCATACCAACAACATCAAAATAACAGGAAATAACAATCACTGTTCATTAATATATCTCTTAACATCAATGGTCTCAATTCACTAATAAAAAGACACAGGCTAACAGAATGGATGTGAAACAGGATCCTTATTTCTCCTACATAGGAGAAACACACTTCAGCAATTACCTCAGAGTAAAGGGTTGGAACAACATTTTCCAAGGAAATGGACCCAAGAAGCAAGCAGAATAGTCATTCTAATATATAGTATAATAGACTTTCAACCAAAATTAATAAAAAGAGACAAGGAAGGACACTTCATACTCACCAAAGGAAAATATCTACCAAGATGATATCTCAATTCTGAGCATCTATGCCCCAAACACAAAGGCATTCACATTTATAAAAGAAACATTGCTAAATCTTAAATTGCACAATGAACCCACACATTAATAGTGGGATACTTCAACACCCCACTCTCACTAACTGACAGGACATTCAGACAAAAACTAAGCAGAGGAAAAAAAAAAAGAGGAAATGAATAGACATCATGAATCAAATGAACACAACAGACGTCTGTAGAATATTTCACCAAACACAAAAGAATATTTCTTCATTGCAGCACCTCATGTAACCTTCCCCCAAACTGACCATTTAACTACAAACCAAAGCTCAATAGATACAAGAAAATTGAAATAAAGTCTCATATTTCAACAAACCACCATGGATTAAAGCTGGACTTTAACAACAACAGAAACACATGAAAGCCCACATACTCATACAAATTGAACAACTTTCTACTCAATGATCTCTGGGTCAGGGAAGACATAAAGAAAGAAATTAAAGACTTTCTATAATTTAATGAAAATGAAGGCACAACATTCCCAAATTTATGGGACACAATGAAAGCAGTGTTAAGAGGAAACTCCAGAGCACAAAGCGCCTACAAGAAAGAAACTAAAAAGTTCTCATATGAGCAATTTAATGGTACACCTGAAATCTCTAGAAAACAGCAAGCACGCCAAAGAGTAGAAGACAGGAAATAATTAAAATCAGGGCTGAAATCAATCAGGTACAAAGAAAGCAATACAAAGAGTCAATGACAAGAACTAGTTTGTTGGTGGTGGTATTTTTTTTTTTTTTTTAGAAAATCAACAAGATATCAAAACTTTTAGTCAACCTAACCAAAATACAGAGTAATGAAAAGGGAGACATAACAACTGATACTGAGAAAATTAAAAGAATCATTAGGTCTTACTTCAAAAACCTGTACTCCACGAAACTGGAAAAATCTTAACAAAATGAATGATTTTCTATGAATGATTTTCTACATATATACCTCTTACCAAAGTTAAATCAAGATAGTATAAGTCATTTAAACAGTCCCATAACCCCTTAAAAAATAGAAGCAGTCATTAGAAGTTTCTCAACCAAAAAAGCTCATGGTTTTAGTAAAGAATTCAACCAGATATTCAAAGAAGAGCTAAGTCCAATATTCCTCAAACTATTCCACAAAAGAGAAACAGAAGGAACACTGACCAACTTATTCTATGTGGACACAGTCACCCTAATACCTAAACCACACAATGAATCAACAAACAAAGAAAACTTCAGAATGATTTCTCTCATGAACATTGCTACAAAAATACTCAATAAAATAGTTGCAAACTGAATTTTGAACACATCAAAGATACCATCCATTAAAATCAAGTAGGATTTTTACCAGGCATGAAGGGATATGAAAATCAGTCAATGTAATCCATCATATATAAAAACAGAAAAAAAATCAAATGATTATCTCATCAGACATTTAAAAAGCCTTTGATTAGATCCAACACCTCTTCATGTTAAAAGTATTAGAGAATTCAGGGATACCAAGCACATATCTAAACGTAATCAAAGCGATATATAGCAAGCCAATAGCCAACGTCAATGCAAATGGAGAGAAACTTGAAGCATTTCCATTAACACCAGGGTCAAGACAAGGCTGCTCTTTTCCTATTAAATATAGTACTTGAAGTTCTAACCAGAGAAAAATGGCAACTAAAGGAGCTCATGGGGATAAAAATTGGAAAGGAAGAAGTCAAAGTATTACTATTTGAGGAAGAGAATGTACATAAGTGGCCCCAAAAATTCTACCAGAGAACTCCTACAGCTGATAAACACCTTCAGCAAAGTAGCTGGATACAAAATTAACTCAAAGAAACCAGTAGCACCCCTTTATACAAATGAATAAAAATGAATGAAATGAGAATGAAAGTAGGGAAGCAACACCCTTTACAATGGCCAGAAATAATGTAACATGTCTTGGTGTAATTCTAACCATGGAAGTGAAAGGTTTGTATGATAAGAATGTCAAATCCCTGAAGAAGGAAATTGAAGATATCAGAAGGTAAAAAGATTTCCCATGGCTCTCCATGCCATAGGTAGCCTTAACACAGTGAAAATTGCTATTTTACTAAAAGCAATCTACAGATTCAATGCAATTCCCATCAAAATTCCAACACAATTTTTTATAAACCTTGAAAGAGCAATTTTCAACTTCACAGGGAAAAAGAAAATTCCAGGAGAGCCAAAAGAATCCTGAGCAATAAAAGCACTTTGGAAGAAGGATCATCATCCCTGAACTAAGCTGTACTACAGAGTAATACTGATAAAAACTATTGGTACAGAGACACATTTATCAATGCAATTGAACTGAAAACCCCAAAATAAGCCCACACTCCTACATATACTTGATTTTTGATAAAGGAGCCAAAACCATACAGTGGAAAAATTAAAACATCTTCAACAAATGGTGCTGGATGAATTGGCTGTCTTTATGTAGAACAAAAATAGATCCATATTTATCATCCTGCATGAAACTCCAATCCAAGTGTACTAAGAACCTCAACATAAATCTGAATACACCAAATCTTATAGAAGAGAAAGTGGGAAATACCCTTGAACACATTGATACAGGTGGCAATTCCTCAACAGAACACCAATGGCTCTGGCTCTAAGCCCAATACCTGCAAAATGGGACCTTATGAAACTGCAGTTCTTCTGTAAGGCAAAGGCTGTGGTCCACAGGATAAATTGGCAGCCCATAGACTGGGAAAGGCTTTTCACCAACCCTACATCTGACAGATGTAGGTTGGCCAATATCCAAAATTTACAAAGAACTCAAGAAGTTAGACCCCAATAATCCAAATAACCCAATTTAAAAATGGGGTACAGGACTCTAGAGAATTTGCCACAGAGGAATCTCAAATGGCCAAGAAGCACTTAAAGAAAATTTCAAAGTCTTTAGTCATCAGGGAAATGTAAATCAAAATATCTCTGAAGTTCCATGGAAGATGACAGCTCAGAAACTTTGGAAAATTCCACCAGGGTCCCCCAGCACATGGGCACCCCTCCCCTCCTGGAAGAAACAGGTTAAAGAACACATAGGCTGGAAGGGAGGGGCTGATTACGCCCCTACTACCTCATTCCCTAAAGACCAGTTTAAAAGTCACACTGTTTTGTCAATCACATTGTGCCTAATGGCCGCTGCTCAAAAATTCATAAAAGCTCACTGAATGGGCTGCACAAGGTCCTTTCTCTCCCTCCTTTGTGTTCAGGGTGACCTCAGCATGCTGGAACAATACATTATTCTTGCTTTTTGCATGGATCCCCAACCCCATGGTGTTTACTTGGGGGGGGGGGGAGTCTCCAGTAAGCTAAGGCTCCCCAGAGTCTTACATTTGGTGTCTGGGCTGGGAATCGACCCTCTGTAGGGACACACTGGAGAGTGGCAGATCAGAGGAATGGCTTGAGCAGGTACCATGGTTGTCTGTCTCACTGTCAGAGTCTGAGTCTGTAAGTTTGCTTGAACTTTCTGTTTGCTTTCAAGCTTCAGGGGACTTGGCGAGCCCATGGTTTTTGGGGCTGTCAAGTACGTTGGGCAGATATGCCTTAATGTCACGAACACGGGGGACCTGGAGGACACGTCAGGCTCCCTCCCCACCCCCGGAAGGATTTAAGAGGACTCCACTCCTTTCAGATCTGGCTTCTGCCATATAGGCAGGGGCTCCTGGTTTGGCTAGGCACAGCTTGAGCCTGCTGAGCAAGTCTCTTCTGCATCCGTGGAAGGGACGAACTGTCTGTAACTGGGCCAATGGAAGGAGCAAACTGTGTGTTGATTGTCTTTCTCTGTGTTCTTGAACCTGGACGCCTGCCCTTGTCAGGGTTGAGCTGTCTGTGTGTTGGTTGTCTTTCTCTGTGTTCTTGAACCTGGACGCCTGCCCTTGTCAGGGTTGAGCTGTCTGTGTGTTGATTGTCTTTCTCTGTGTTGGTTGGTATCTCGTTTTTTGTTTTTGTTTTTTGTTTTTTGTTTTTGATATTGGATACCTGTTAAACATCTTAGTTAACCACTGGAGGGACGTTAGGGAGAGAGGAGAAAACTAGGAGGAGAAATTTATTGTGCCTAGTGGCTGCTGCTCTGAAAACTGTATAAACCCTCGCTGAACTGGCCGCTCACCGTTCTCTCTCTCCTTCATGTGCAGGGTGACCCCAGAATGCTGGAGCAATAAAGCTAAGGCTCACCAGAGACTTACACATGTAGCAGATGTGCAGCTTGGTCTTCATCATGGGTCCCAAACAACTGTAATGGGGACTATCCAAAAAGCTGTTGCCTGCATGTGGTGTAAGACTCCGCTGAGCCTTAGCTGCAGGGACCCTCTGAGGGTGAACCACACAGAGCTGGAGATCAATGCAAAAGCAAGAGGAATTTATTATTCCAGCATGCTGGGGTCATTCTGTACCCAAAGGAGAGGCGGTGACCTCAGGCAGCTCATTTGGTGAGTTTGTGTACAGAGCAGCAACCGTTAGGCACAATGTGATTGGCAGAACAGTGACTTTTAAACTGATTGGTCCTTAGGGAATGAGGTAGCAAGGGGTGGCCAATGGCTGGTCCCCCCAGTGGTTTGCCTGAGGAATGTAATCAGCCTTTCTCTTCCAGGAGGGGAGAGGTGCCTACCTGCTCTCTAATTTGTCTTTTCCAGGAGGGGAGGAGTGTCTCTGTGCTCCCTTACCTGTCTCTTCCAGGAGGGGAGGGGTGTCTACATGTTCAGAGGTCCGGTGGAATTTTCCAATGGCTCAAAACTGAACTCTTCGTTGGGACATCTTGCTCTACCTGGGCTGTCTTGTCTAGCCTCAGTGTGTAAGGTAGCACTTAGCCTTTCAGAGACTTGAACTACCAGGGTAGCAGGATACCCATTGGTCCCCCACATGCTCAGAGGAGAAAAGGAGGGGAACGGGGGAAGGATTGTGTGTGTGTAGGGATAACCTGGAAAGGGGCAGTGAGTGGATTTAAAGTGAATAAATAAAAAAATCAAATTGATTAAAAAATATGCTTGCACGGAAAGACAGTGAAAGTCAGAGTATCATTATACTTTTCTATGAAACTGTGACACTTAATAATGTCAGAAGCAATTTTAATAAAGTGTTATAAACATGACTGATTAAATGTGAACTGAGCAAAGAAGACATAAATGAACATGCCAAGCTGGACAGGGAAACGACCATGACCCTCAACCTTATGTGAATAACTACTGTCAATTGAGTAAAACTGGGAGCAGGAGAGCTAGGCCTTCCCAGGCCACAGGACAACCTTTGGTAGTTCACTTCTTAAAACATAAATGTAAGCAACATTATATGGACTGAGCAGATATGTTTCAGCATATATGTTTATATACAAATGCATATATGCATGCATTAACAACCAATGGCAAGAGAGACCACATATTTGAAGGAGAGCAAGGATATGCTTGGTGCCTATGGAGGTCTGGAAAGGATATCAGATCTTTTGGTACAGACTGTTGTGAGCTTTCTGATGAGGTTGATGGGAACTTAACCAGGATCATCAGCCAGAACAGCAAGTGCCTTAAACATCTGAGCCACCTCTTGAGTATAAATACTTGTCTTTCAAACAATTTAAACTATTTTTATAATTATATGTTTTAAGATTTTAATCTTTATAAGTTTTAGAATAAAAACTTTACTCTTGTAGGCTTCAACATTCTGGGTTATAACTTTGTGAATTGTGCCTTTATGGATTAACTATGGTCCAAACACAGGAAAACATATTAACACAAACTATTTAAACATTACACTTGGTAGCATCTCATCTGAAATTTCCCCTAAACTATTACTGCTTAGCTGACAGGGAAGTGAACTCTGGTTTATTCACATTATGAAACACAGTTCACCAATACAAATTGATGAACCAATGACATGCAGTGTTCTGCACGATTCTTCAGAGAAATAGGCTAGGTGATAGCAAAGGTTCACATGCTCTATAGTTCCAATTATATTATATTTTCAAATGGCAAATATAAAGATAAGAAATAAATCAGTGGTCACTGCATTAAAACTGGTGAGGAGAGGGCAGGCCTATTTATAAAGTGGTTGCAATCCAAAAGATATTTGTGGTGACAGAAAAGTTGTAATACTTGATTGAAGGTAGGAATACACAAATGTCTGTATTAAATGGAATAGAACAAAGCTGTGGCATTCATCACACCAACACCAACTTTATGGTTTTGCATTGGTATTAAAATTATGTGAAATGTGGCAATGGTATAACTAGGCCAGGGGTACAAATATATCTGTACTATCTTTGCAACTTTCTGAACACTTTTGATTATTTAAAAGAAAAGAAAATAAGTTCTAAAGTAATTGCCAGACTCCAAGATAGCTCCATTATCTGTACCTCTTTCTTTAATGGTCTTTGGAAGTTCCTTTCTCTGGAATGTGAACTAGACTTAGTGTCTCACTTGTGACATATGCAACGGTGATAATGAGTTAGACAACCTATCCAGGTCTCCACAGTAATGGTTTCTTTGTCTAGGGGAAGCAAGGTACCTGAGATCCACTCCTTGGAGAGGCCTGGTAAAATGGACCAACGCCTTTAGCAAACATTGAGAAATGACATGCATTTTTTGATAACCCAAAGGATCCAGTCTGGAGAATTGAGTCCCAGTTAACTCCCAAAATGACTGCAGCCATGTCCCACACATTAGGAGCCCCATCAACTAGCAGCACTGTCCCAGACCAAACTTCACATTAAAAATGAATTTTGGCTTCTTTTGCTTCACCTTTTCATTTTCATTAGATTGAAATTTAGTTTCAATCTGAGGGCCTTTGATTAACTACTTATTACTGTGTCTGTTATATTTTAATTTTCATTTAGCTGTAGAAATTTTGAAAGTTCACCCATGAATCCCTTCCCTGATATGTCATGTATCAATCTCTCCGTTCTCCCCTTTGCCCTTTCCTTTCCTTCTGCCCTTCCTTTTCTTGAATATGCCCTACTTCTCCCATAGCCTAGACCTCAGATCACATAAATGTATGGTATTTAATTTCACTGTATTTGGAAATTTCCTTTAATATTTTGGTCCTTTGTTTCTAATTTGATGTTATTATTGTCTAAGAATACAATATATGATTTAATTACTTTAAATTTGACAGGATCTGTTTGAAAACCCAGCATTCATAATGAATGATGTGTGGGCACTCTACTGAAATGTGCCTTCAATTGCTATAGAATAGTGTCCTACAAATATCAAACGGCCTTTGTTGGATAATGGAATGACTGATTTCCTTTATATCTTTGTCAAAGTTTCTGTCTAGCAATTCTATTAACTTCTAAGAATGAATTATTAGATAATTATTTAATAAACTATAATTTATTTTTCTTTTCAAGTGAATTTGTTGTAGACATCTATTAGAATGGTGTTCTTTTAAGTCTCTGACATTTTCTTAAGGTATTTGGCCATTTACATGTATGAAGCTTTTGTTGTGGTAAGGCTTAGGACTGAATATTTATTTATTTATTCCACTAGTTTTTATGTTTGTTTGTTTTTTGTTTTGTTTAGATTTTGAGACAGGGTTTCTTTTTGTAGCTCAGGCTGTCCTGAAACTTGCTCTGTTGCCCAGGCTGGTCCCAAACTCACAGAGATCTGCCTGCCTCTGCCTCCCTAGCAATGGAATTAAATGTGTTCACTACCATTGTCCAGTTTTTTTGTCTTTCTGGTTTCACTATTTTAATCCTTGAATTTCATTAGGTAACTTAAACATAGAGTTTCATTTGATTTCTTTATAACATCTTTGATTATATCACTGTGTATAGTTTTCTTTTCTGTTATTCTAATTACAAATAGAGCTATCTACCCATAGAATTCACTGGCACTGTGGCTGCCCTTTTGACAGATTGGCAACCTTAATTTATTTGGTTCTTTTTCCTCTTGAGTTTTAAGCATAACCATCTTACCTCTTTCCTCCGTGTACATTGAACACCTCAAGAAACAGTGTTATGAATTTAGCTTTAACCATAAAATTTAATTAAAGCACCTTATCAAAGGACAGCCTGATATTCTTATTTCTATTTTTTGATTCTCTATTTTTTGCCTTAAATGCCCAACCTTTTGTTATAATTTCCTTTCTCTTTGGAGACCTTCATTCAGCCAGTCTTGTATAATATTGACAATTTATCATTTCTACTTCATTTCTCGGGGAATGATTTTTCTAGATAAAGGTTTCATGGTTGGCAATTCTTCTCAGCTAGCAGTTAAAAAATCAAATAGTTTCTTTCTGGACTGACTGTTACTTGTTTATAAAGTGATATACTGTTTCTCTGACTACTTTGGGCATTGCTTTTTAGTTTTCGATTGATATTGCTTACATATTGACATCTGGAACCATCTCCAGGTCATACAGTCTGAAGATTCTTAGGAATACAAGAGAACTGTCCAGCCCACAAACTGCAAAGCTAAGTGTGATTATACAAAGAAGGAGAACTGGAAAAGTGAAGGTGCTGCTGGTGGTCATCAGACCTTTGATCGGCACAGACTTATGAACAGTTTGAATCTCAGGGAGGATGACAGTCCAAAAGTTCACCTGAACTTCTTCTACCTCTGCACCTGACACTGGAAGTCAGCATTTCATCCTAGTGTTTGGTTTCTTTGTTTTTCATTGTTTACTGTGCTCACCATGGAACGTTAATCTGTTGAATTTTTGAAAGTTTTATGTTATTTATGATTTCCTCCTTACAGCCAGCCAATTGTACTTAGACATTTTTACATTATTAGACAATATTTTTCATTGGTTTTCTTCTACCCATGTTTCATTTTATTCCTCTTTTACTTTTATTAGCATTTAACTTCATTTTAAAAATATTTTTTGTGTCTTTATTTTTTGCCCCTTCCTACATGTATCTAATTTTGGCTTTAGACTTTTTAATTATTAGGTATTCTTTTTGTTGTTGTGTTCTTTTCTATTTTCCTAATCTGTTGTTCTTTTCTCTTCCTATCCATAAAACCTTCTTCACTGTTCTTTTCTTTAATTTCTTCCATTGTTTTGAATATTCTGATCAAAGAAATCTTGGATATTGAGCATGTTCCTTGTTTTCTCAGTCTAAGGAAAGATGCAAAGATCTTTGACTTGACAGAGCTGGAACCTTCTTTTCCATCAAAACTTCAAAGAAAATTAGAAAAGGAGAGTGGGATTTGGCTGGGAGAAGAGGACTTGTATTTCAAGAGATTCTTTATCATCAGCATCTAGAATGAACCTTTACTCTCATCACTTCAAGGGGTTCCCTGTCATCACAATCTACAGGGAACCTTCACTACCATACAGGCATGCAGAGCTTTCACACAGAACAGTGACCGTGAGTCCCTCCATGATGGTGGTGGATGAGTGGAAAGTCAAATAATGATCAAAGTGTTGCATAGGGAAGGAGTTGGCATCTTTGAATGCTTACTTAGAGGTGGCATCTGTGTTTCCAGTTCACATTTAATACTTATTGCCTTATTGCAGGCTGTTATAACAAGAGAAATTCAGTTCTCAGAATTCTGGACACTCAGAAAACCTTCAAAGATCAGGATGATTACAGATCTAGGGTCTGGTAAAGGACCTTCCTGACTATTCATGGAAACTTTCTCTTTGAGGGTTTCTCTCTTTAAGGCTACTAGCTTGGTTGGATGGGGCACTCATGATAACTTTGTGCATCTTTAATTGCTTCCCCAAAGCATTATTTCCAAAGGTAATTACTGAGGCCTGGAGAGGTGCAGTTGTGTGCTCAGCATACATTTACAAAGCAAGAGTCATCCAGCTCTGGATGTCATACTACCTTGTCCTGGGCATGTTCTGTAGTGAATGAGGCTGGAGGCTGGAGGTCAAGCAAGTTAAAGGTATTTTCAGATTGTAATTTACTATGATGTAAGGAGGTTTAGAAACCAAGGTTGCTCCCTTTCCTTGTAGAGCTACTTTGAAGTAGAGGCTCTGAGACAGTCTTAATCTATTGTGCTTCTATAATAAAATATCCATGGCAAGGCAATCTATGAAGGATAGGGTTTCATTTATCACTGTGCAGGAGACTGGGAAGTACAGGGCCAAGAGGCTAGTGCTGGAGTCTAGAGATGGCTACTCTCTGTAATCTGGCACCTGTTGCTGCATCTCCTGTGATAGAATCAGTAGGATGGAAGAATCAAACAATGCCATGTCCTCAGATTGCAGAAAAGTATATAAGAGTGCACAGTAAACTCACAGTGAACTCTCTCTCCTCTCTCTCTGAAGCCTCCTTTCAAATGACTGAAGCCCCTTACGACTTGGATTTGTTTACCCCAAGCTCCTTATTTCTCAACACCACCACTTTGGAGGTTTTCAACGTTATCTTTTGTAAGATATTCATTCATGCTAATTATTCCATTCTAGGTTCCTGCAATTCATATTCTTCTCATATACAAAAGATTTTCATTCCAAACCAATAGACTCATAAAGTCTTAGCTGCAGCATCTTTAATGTTTAAGACGAGATCTCACCATCTCAGATAAGGGCACCAGTGAAATTTACTTTTCTCTACCCATGAACCTGTGAAATCAAACAATTACATGTATCCAAATTACAGAGACAAAGTAGGCAGAACTTAGACGCTCCTTTTTGAAAGAGAGAGATAAGTAGGCATAATTAGGCTACAGGTTTCTATCAAGTCCACAACCCAGCAAAGTGCGTGAGATCTGTCCTGAGAAGATCTGTCCTGAGATGTTTTGAGAATTCATTTTTTACTCTTATCCTACCTTCTGGTTTTTAGAGCAGGTCCTGTAGCAGCTACCAAGGTGAGAAATATGTCAGGCTGGGAATGTTCTCTGGTGACATTTCTGGGGACCTGTGAGGAACCCCACTCTCTTGGTTTCACTTTGTGTTGCTATCTCAAAGGTTCTTTGGTCTGCTGCAGCCCTGTCTCTGCCTGGGCCTATCCATCTAATCTGGTAGAGAAGGTCACACCCCAAGAGCTCAGTACTCCATGCACCTCCGAGTTAGCACTATATAGTTGCTGCCAAGATACATGCTCCATACTTTCGTGATAGATAGAGATATACCCATGGCAGCGAGGACAACCGCGCCTACATAACCCATGGCCCTGCTCTCAAAGCATGGCACCCTGAACTGCAATAACAACATCCTAGAAGTGGCTGTCTGAAATGCCTTGGCATCGTTAGTTCTCCAATTGTCATATCCTGCAGTACCTGGTCTTCTTCTGCCCATACTTACAGTTCTCAGAGTTTGAGAAGTCCTTCACCACATCCTCAGGTTTCCTTCCTTATATCCATTCAAACCATAGTCTTCTGAGAAAAGTCATTCCCATTGTGGGGGACATGTCATTCCCATTGCAGGGGACAGCTAACTTGTACAGTTCAAACACAGACACAGTCCCTAAATAAAAGGAAAAGAAAAACACACATAAATGGCTGAGACGAAACATGCAGGTTTTTTGGGGGGAGGGGTGGGTTGAATTTTAGTTTGACTTTTTTGTTTCTGTTTTTGTAGACACAAGAGTTTACCAAGTAGCTTAGGCCACCTGCAAACCCATATTAGCCAACTTGTTTGGCTCTAGGAAGCATACAATTTCTACAGCACTGGCCTTTGTGCCATTGTTTTATGAAAGGTTTTAATCTTGTCAGGCATGATGGTGCACATTTGTAATCCTAGCATTTGGAAGACTGAGACAAATGAATGCAGAGTTTGAAGCCAGTCACTGCTACATAGTGAGTTCAAAGCCAGTCTATACCACATGGCAAGAACTTATCTTAAAAGTAAAAAACAAAGATATGAACACAAATTCAAATACAACTTCTTTAAACCTACTCTGAATCTTCAAAAATATTTAAAACTATCATATTTTTTAGGAGAAAAAATAGAAGCTGAAAAAGACAAATAACTGTGGGCAATTTGTACAAACTGTGCTCTAGCCATAGTGTCATTTCAGGTGACTACAGGAAGCCATTTCACCTTTTCTACAGTTTCTTTATCATCATCGTGTGTTCACAAGTGTTACAGCAGAGCCTTTCAGAGAGTTATGAAACCTTTGTTTTCATTGTTTATTGGTTACTGAATCATGACATACTTGAAATGTACCTGCAGTGTACTACTCTTCTGGGCACTGGGAAAAAAGTGAGCAGAGCAGTGCAGTGGCCTTGTATTCGGTACTGACTAGCATGAGAACAGTGTCTCTTGGCTACATGAGCCCTCTGTCAGGCCCACTGTGGTTGTTTCTCTATTTTATTTATTTATTTGTTGTTTATTTTAAGATAGATACGTTAACCAATATAACCTGAATAAGTAATGCCACAGAAGAAGCTCATTTGTGAAGACCAGATGGTCATTCATTCCCAGGATGCCTGCTGTAATCAGAAGAGTTACTCTGACACATACTCCATGATGCACAGAGCCATCTTTATGCTGCATTATAGTTTGGCATAAACACTCAGCAGGTAACCAAAATAGCTATAGTCTGGGTGCTTTTCACAACGACAAGTCATTTTCTGTCTGTTTTATTCCATATTAAGTCTCTAGCAATCAAAGCAGTTTTATCTTGACTTTACTGGAATGGTATATGGCTGCTACTTGCCATTTTACCTGATTCGTAGGCACAAAGACTGAGACCTTCAGCATATACTGTTTGAATAGGCCTTGCTTGGACCAGCCGATCCTTCAGGAGTCCTTCTATAGCTCCCACTTATTCTTATTCTCTATGCCTTCTCTTTCAACCTGGATTATCTGCAAGGCTTGTCCTGGCTTGATAATATGGGATAAAGTCAGGGGCTCTAGGCGTTTGCCCAGTGTTTGTTTTTTTTGTGTGTATATATATATATACACACACACACATATATATATATATATATATATATATATATATATATATATATATTGTACAAAATGTTATATTTTATAAAAGCTCAAAACCATTAGATAAAAGAGTCATATAAATATGCAGGTTTTGAATTGATGATGTTGATGATGATGATGATGATGATGATGATGGTGATGATGATGATGGTGATGGTATAAGAACAAGCATATAATTAGGAAACCAATGACTTCAACATTGAAAACATTAAAAATATCACCCAAACACTGTACAGTATACTTGGTAATGTTGGCAATGAAATAAAAATTGTCACATATTGCCTTAAACTCAGATCCCTCTCTGTCAGTGCCTTCTAGTCTCCTCTTCCTTCTGATCTTTCTTCTTTTTAAAAATCCATTCCTAAATGAGTACTTTAAACTTGACACAGCTTTCATTTACAATATCATTCTGACTTTCTACCAATCTAGCTGGATTTTGAAGTTTTTTTTTTTTTTTTTTTTTTAAAAAAAACACATGCTCCACTATGTTCGTAGCAGCCATATTTATAATAGCCAGAAGCTGGAAACAACCCAGATGTCCCTCCACAGAGGAATGGATACAGAAAATGTGGTACATTTACACAATGGAATACTACTCAGCTATTAAAAACAACGACTTCATGAAATTCCCAGTGTTTTTGTTTGGTTGTTTTCATCACCTGTAGAGTTCATGACAGAAAGTGGGAAAGCAGAGGCTGGCAATGGAGCTGGCTGAGGCCAGACAGGGGAGTACCACCCCAGCACCCATATCTCTTTCAGGTCCAGGCACATAGGAGTCTTGATGTGATTTTAGGTGTAAGATGATTTATTTAAAAATCTTTCTCTCAAGCCAGACATTCCCTAAAAAGACACAAAACTCCCATTTAATGATGGGAGATAGAAATCTGAAAATATAAATGCCAGGAGAATTACCACACTGGCTCAGAAAGGATTGAGTTGAGTTTCAGGATAAATCTGTTGCTTTGATTTAGAAGGGAGTTCAGGGGCAGAAAGCACTTGAGAGAGGAGAACGTCAGGGAGAGGCTTTTAAAGGATGAGCCTGGATGGATCCCTTAAGGGATACCTACAGTTTCTACTGTAGCCCCTGATTTTCTAGCTCTGGGAAGTATGTTGTCTGAGTCTTAGACTATCAGGCCACCTCCAGCTGAATGCTTCTGCCTATAAGAAGAAGCAACGAAAAGCAATTCTCAATAGAAAAAGATGACATATTAGTAAAGAGAGGCTAATTGTGAGGGGCTACTTGACAAGACCTGCATCATATTTTAGGATGACTAATGAATGTTTTATATAGAACTGGATAGCTGGCCAGAAGTTAGTAGAGGTGCCTTCTCAGATGGAAGTTGTCTGCTGTCAGCATGCTTGGATAGGGAGGGTTATGGACTACAAAAGACCTAGTCCACATCCTGCTAGATCCAATACCTCCAGCCAGAGTCACTACAGATATCTGTAACTGGATTTATTAGAAAGGCCAAATTGGCAGTTTCTAGGAAGGCAGAGATGCAAATATAAAGGTCCTCAATTTGTCTCCCTCTCATCAGTTCCATGCCCGTAGAACTTTCATTGACATTAGAACTAGGCTGTTAGTTGTTGGTGGCAACACACCCAAGAAAAAACAAAAACCATGTAAGTCTTGGTTTTCATATACTCTGACATCAAAGAAATTAGAGACAAAACAGGGTCCTGATCGGCCTAGTGAGGCACAGTCTTGGGTGTTTGCATCAGTATTGCAAACAGTTCAGTATCCTGAGCCTTACTAGGGCAATTATTCTTTTAGGAGACAGGATACTAAATATTGTTATTGAAAGCACATCCCACAGCAAGGTACTGATCTGCATCCCAAGGGAAAACAAGAATCTTCAAAACATTGGTTCTTAGAACTATTGGATCTCACTGCTTCTGAAGGGTAGAATGTTCCAGATGTTCCTCATAATGCTGTGCAACTTTATCAGACAATGGAAAAATTCTATACCCATGTAGATACATACCATTTAAAAAAATCTGACACAGAGTCTCTTCATCAGAAACAGTCCAGGGATTGGTATATATGTGAGACTATCAATCTGGGGTTGAAAACTGTGTTCATGGCCTAAAGCCAAGTGGTGAGGTGTCGTTCTCCATTTGCAGCTATGACTCCAGTAGGTGTGGGAAGAGGAAGGATGATGCAGTTCTGGTATAGGAGCCCACAGGGACATATATACTATGTAGTTACTACACAATCACTGAAGCAGGAACAATGAGATCCAGTGGTTTCTCAAGCTGGAAACAATCAATGTGATTTAGGTAACCCAGACCCAGGGAAAACCAGCACAACTTGAACACAACCAGGAGCAGGGAGAACCAAGGTTTTGAAGATTCATGTTTTCCATCGGACATGAAGATTTAGAATCTCCAGCCTTGGAGGCTAAGGGAAGCTGGGTTGCATGGAAAGAACACCATTCCTCCTCATGGACAAACACTCTCCTGCTCACTTATTCACTTTGACCTGTTGGATGATTGACAGTGTGAGAAATGAATATCATAATGTAGCTGACGACTAGAATCCTGACTGGGTCTCTGGACAGTATATACATAAACACACAAGTATATACTTTCTATTATTTTGTGTTCTCCACATTAATTACTTTTCATATTGTTGTGATAAAACACCCCCAAAAAGCAACTTAAGGAAAGAAAGGAATATGAATGGATGAGGGAGGGAGAGAGAGAAAAACAGAAACAGAGAGATAGAGACACAGAGACACACAGAGAGACAGAAACAGAGAGAGACAGAGAGATACAGAAAGAGAAAAATAGAGAAAAGAAAGAGAGAGAGAAAGAAAATGAGAGAAAAGTAGGAAGAGAGGGAGAGAGGATACTTTGACTCTTTCTGGGGGTAATAAAATGTACATTTATACAATGAAGTATTATTCAAGCGTTAAGAAAAATATGAAATTTACAGTAAATAAATAAAGCTGGAAATAATCAATGTGTGTTAGGTAATCCAGACCCAGGAAGAAAAACACAACATGATGTCTTTTATCTACCCATTATGGCAGAAAAGGCACAGCAGTGGGAGAATAAGGAGGCTAGCCACATTGACTCCCCCTTTTTTATTTGCCCTGACACTTCAGTCCAGAATGAGGTTACCACATTCAGGTGGGTCTTCCCAACCACACAGATGTGTCTCTTGAGTGATTCCAAAAGCAGTTCCAAGACCAACTATCAGCCTCCTAGCCAGTTCTACCTGCAGAGTCTTTCTAATTATGTCCCCTCTCCCCATGTTTATCTCCAGGATCTTTTTCCATTGAACCCTGTGTGACCCACTCCCCACCCACTCTGAGAATTTTCTCAGCCTTTGCCTCAGTCAAAACAATCTAACTTGTACACCAAGTGAAGTATTATCAACTCTTTCCATTGACCTTCACACTACTAATGTGAATATTAGTTCCTCCCAAATGTACAAAGTCTCTATAAGATAAATGTCTTCTTCTTGAAGATAAGTAAAGTACATCACTGATGGACTCCCTGGTTTCTGTATGTCCCCTTGGCTTGAAAAGATTAGTGGAAATCAGTGTGGGAGTGCATATATATATACATATATATATATATATATATATATATATATATACATATATATATATATACACACACACACACACACACACACATATATCATATGATCTAACTATGTCACATTATACTATACATGCATATATGTATACATCATACTATACATACTATACACAAAAAATGATATAGTGACAGGGAGACAGACAGACAGACAGAAACACACACACACACACACACAGACACACACACACCCCACAATGGAATGCTGAGCTCTAAAGGGGATATCTGTATCACAACCCTTTTTCCCAAGACTCAGGGATCATTGAAGAAGAGGAAGCAGAAACAGTATAGGAGCCAGAGGCACAGAAAGAATACTGAAGCAGTATTTCCTGAATAGGACAAGGCCATTGCGTATATGAATTCACAGCCATTGAGACAGCATGAACAAGAACTTCACCAGCTCAAGCTAGACAAAAATCTCATCACAGAGAGAAAATAGGCAAATATTGCCATCCTTTAGCTAAGCAGCTATTGGCAATTGATAGCATCTAAAAGGGAAAGAACCATTTTCCTTACTGGTGTGCCCCTGGTGGGTCCAGTACATTTCAATGGAAAGCCACACAAGCAAGAGTATATAGGCAGTACAAATCGTACTTGATGGTTTTGTGCTATTGTTATTTTCCTAGAGGACGCAAAGTTAGGTATGCAAAGAAGCAGGGGTGAATCTAGGAGCAATGGTGGTAGGGTGAATTATGATCAAAATATATTGTGGAAAGTTTTTAAAGAACTAACTAAAAAGGCTACAATAAAAAGTAGAAAGGTCATAAAGCAAGTGGGTTCTGCTCTGCAAGTGTGCTTCTAAGACAACAGACTTATTAAAAGTTCCTGCCAGCAATCTGGCCACAAGTTAGAGGAAGGGGCAGACTTCCACCAATGTGACTCAACATCTCATTCTTTTCAAAATGTTTAAATGGCGAGGCCAAGTTTGAGGAACTTATTTAAAGCCTCATGAGCTTTGTCACACAGTAGCACATGATGAATATTTGTAAAGGAATATAGCATGTGAGCACACATGTGTTTGTACATATATGTACATTCATATTGCCCAGCATTTACTTGTCTATAAGTGGCGATGACAAGCCACTTTACCATAAACTGTCACCATTCTTTTTTAAAATTTTAATTAACTTATTTTGTGTGTTTGTGTAGTGTATATAGTTGTTGATGTGAATATGTGTCCCTGCACATGTGTGCACATACATATGGAGGCCAGAGGTCTTTCCTTAATCACTATATACTTTTATTTTTTCGGACAGTCTCCTGATGATGTTGAAGCTGTGGATTTGGCTAGACCATCTGGCCAATGAGCATCAAGGATTTGCTTGTCTTGATTCCCTGCAGCATTGGTTATAATCACATGCCTCTCTGCCTCCACTCTCTTTCTTTTAAACATGGGTTCTGGATATCCACGCTCAGTTGCTCATGGCTTTACAACAGACACTTTACTGATAGAGCCATCTCCTTTGTCTATTATTCTTAATCAATGCAGAAAAATAAGTGGTGAGTTTCTAGTCAAGAATACTAGCAAAATGTGTTTTCCATTTAAAATAAATGGAAATTTATTTAAAATAATTTTGGAAGACAAAATTTGCCAGAACTCATGCTTCCAATTTTGTTGCTTGCCTAAACTCATTTTCAGGTTAGGATGAGACCAGTGAGAAGGGCCTTCTCTCCTCTAACCTAAGGCCTGTAGACCAGGCCAGAGATATGATCTCTGTAACCCAGAGGTCTTGCTGACAGGTGTGGCTTTAGTTCTCATCCATTATCATTTATACAATGCTGCAGGACACTGGTCTGGAAGTTGGTATCCTAGCAGGAATGGATTTCCCAACAATTGAGAGCCAGTGCATCTTCATACACATCAGAGCAAAAAGAAAAGGAAAAAGTCCCTGCGTAGCAAGTAGAAAGATGAATTTCCCCTTTTTTTGTCCTTTCTTTCCTCCTCAAAGGGTTAAATATATGGAGGCAGGAACTGCTTCACTCTGCCTCTTTGCTTGATGGGAACTATTAAATTACTGCTGGATGTTTCTGATTATAACACACATCAGTGCCTGTGGGGCCCTGGGGCCACATGTGCACCATCAGCCTGCCTGGGCCTATTGGATAGCCCATACTTGCTTGTGGGTGCCTCTGTGGCACCAAAAAAGAGTGTGGTTCTTATTTCAAGCACAAAGATGGGAGCTAGTGCTGGCAAGAGGGCAGGAAACGGGCAATAAAATCAGAGCTGAGCGGCTTAATGGAGCCAGGACGCCGGGGTTTGCTTAATTGCTCTGAAATGAAAAAATTTTGGGGGTTTTCATGAAATCCCATAGGCGCCCTTGCCAAGCCTCAAATATTAGATAGAATTACACAGCTTCTAATCCCTCCCTTCTCTCAAAGCCATGTGTCTTATTTTTTCTGGATGTTTGTCCCCAGCTTCAAGCCTGGTAGGAGAAAGGTTAACAGAATCAGGGCCAGGCACCCAGAGGGTGTATCCTGACTACTTTCCTGCCAAGAGTCTAGCAATATCCACAGTGTGGCGCTGGTAGGAGACTCTCTACAGTAATGATCAGTGATACTCACTGTGTCAGGAGCTCTGGAAACATTTAGAAAGAAAGTGCTTTGCCAGAGATCTAGGGTAACTACACAGCCCAGCCATTGCTGGGGGTGGTTGCTCCAAATCTTTCCTCAGAATCTCAAAGGACTCTAAAAATTATGGGGGGATGGGTGGAGAGACGTCTCAGTAGTTAAGAGAATTTGTTGCTCTTGCAGCAGGTTCAGTTCCCAGCTTCTACATGGTAACTGACAGCTACCTACGATTCTTGTTCCAGAGGATCCACTGCCATCAGCAGTCACCAAGCACAGTTGGTACACATGTATGCATGAAAGCAAAAACACTCATACACATAAAAAATGCTGAAATCTAATAAAACTAAGAAGAACCATTCAGAAGCAATGGTAAAGAAAGCAGGAGTGTAGTGTAGCTAGAGGTTTTCTGTGGGAGAGGAGTAAGTTAAGGGATGATGAAAAGGCTGCTGGGATCACATACAGGATGGCTAAGTGTGGGGAGGATTCCTCATCTGACCTCACTCAGTGGGGAGCAGCTGAGTAACTGAGAAAAGGAAACCTGGCTAGGATGCAGAAAAAATCAACCAAATGAGTCATGAGCCACAGAGGTCTGATCTACAGAGTTGCTGCAGACCAGCAGAGCAGACATGAGGAGGCTGGAGCAGTGCAGCAGCCACACTTGCTTCACAATGTGATACTTTAGAGATCTCTGGTACTCTGATTATTCTGAATTAGTGATCTTAGGTTTCTGATAGGTAGAGCTAATCTGCTCACCTCCTGGTGAGCTGGCTTCCTCCTGTTGATTGGGTTCTGTTGACTGTACTATGCAGTCAAAGTATTGAAATTTTAGAAAGCTTAACTGTGGAGGCCAGCCCAGACAGAGCTTGCCCATGAGTGATGCCTTCCACTTTCCAACCTATTCTTAGAAGATGAGCCTTCATTTTACTCAGGCTTCAAATAATACAATCAGTGCCCATGAGAGGAAGACGGTGAGAACACAGATTGGCACAGTGTGAAGAGAGCTGAGAAAAGCATCAAGATGAGCATGGAAGCAAAGTCTATGTGTATTTAAGCTGTTCCACACCCATCACTGAGAACCAGAGGTTCTTTTCTTTCTAGTTTCCTGAACTTAGTTTGGAGGCTCCTTTCACTCCCATGCTTATGCAAACACTGGCTACTGTTCTTAGAAAGAGACTCTTGTGACATGGGTCTAGGATACTTTGTTAGCTCATGCCATCACTCTGATAATGGTCATCCCACCCCCTACTTCCTCCTGCTTCTCTGAATAATTCTCAACTTCATATGGGAAAAAAATAAGATAACTAAAATGGTCCTATACAATAAAAGAACTTCTTGAGGTATCAGCATCCTTGACTTTAAGCTGTTACAGAGCAATAGTAATAAAAACTGCATGGTATTGGGATAGAAACAGACAGGTTGATCAGTGGAATCGAATTGAAGACATAGAAATAACCCAACACCTATAGATTTTTGATTTTTGACAAAGAGGCCAAAATCATACAGTGGAAAAATGAAAGCATCATAAACAAATGATGTTGTTCTAACTAGATGTCTGCATATAGAAGAATGCAAATAGATCTATTTTTATCACCCTGCACAAAACTTAAGTCAGAGTGGATCAAAGACCTCAACATAAAACTAGATACACTAAATCCAATAGAACAGAAAGTGGGGAATAGCCTTGAACTCATTGATACAGGAGACAACTTCCTGAACAGAACACCAATAGCTCAGGCTCTAAGATCAACAACTGATAAATGGGGCTTCATAAAACTGCAAAGCTTCTGGAAGGCAAAGGACACTGTCAGTGGGACAAAAAAGCAACTTACAGATTGGGAAAAGATCTTAACCTTAACCAACTCTACATCTGACAGAGGGCTAATATCCAAAATTTATAATGAACACAAGAAATTTGACACAAACAACCCAAATAACCCAATTTAAAAATGGGGCACACTAATAAACAGAGAATTCTCAGCAGAGGAATCTTGACTGGCCAAGAAGCATTTAAAGAAATGTTCAAAGTCCTTAGTCATCAGGGAAATGAAAATCAAAACAACTCTTAGATTCCATCTTACACTGGTCAGAATGGCTAAGACCAAAACCTCAAGGGCTAGCAGATGCTGGCAAGGATGTGGAACAAGAGGAACACTCTTCCTTTGCTGGTGGGAGGGTAAACTTGTACAACCACTTTGGAAATCAATTTGGTAGTTTCTCAGAAAATGGGGAAATGTTCTACCTCAAGGCCCAGCTATACTACTTCCAAAAGATGCTCTACCATTCCACAAAGACTTGCTCAACTATGTTCATAGCAGTTTTATTTGTAATAGTCAGAAACTGAAAACAACCTAGATGTCCCTCAACTGAAGAATGGATAAAAAATATGGTATATCTACACAATGCAATACTATTCAGTTATTAAAAATAAAGACATCATAAACTTCACAGTCAAATGGATGTAACTTGAGAATATCATCCTGAGTGTGGTAACCCTGACCCAAAAGGACATGTATGGTATGTACTCACTTATAAGTGGATATTAGCCACCAAATATAGAATTCCTATGTTATATTCCACAGATCCAAAGAAGCTAAACAAGAAGGAAGGCCCAAGTAAGGATGCTTGACTCTCACTTAGAAGGGGGAATAAAATAGTCATAGGAGGGAGATGGAGGAAGTGAACTTGATGAGAAAGGGGATGCGGTATGTTCAATTGGCTTCTGAGTTAGCCATTTATCCTGAGTTTGAGACCTAACATCTTAGCCTTTTGGTTGACAATAAATGATAAGGGGTGGTGTAATCTTTTCTCTTACCACTTCCTGCTGACATTGGGACATCATTGTTGAGGAGCCAAGAAACCTGGAATGCTGGACAAGACTGGGAAAGGGGGCGGGAGAGGAGAGGAGTGCAGGGTGGTTTTCTTGCTGTCTTTGCACTTTGTGATCATCTGGGGTGAGAGAAGTGTACATCCAGTTGGAGCAGTTTGTGAGGCTTGACCACCTTGGGCTAGCCACTCTGGGGTCTTCTGGGATTCAAATTCTGAGAGAACACCTGAGGTTGTGGAGATGCTAGAGCAGTCAGTAGTTGATTTGAAATCTTCTGGGACAGATATTCTAGGGACAGAAAGTAAAGTTCAGATGTTTAAGGGAAAGTTTTTATCTTGGGTGTGCACTTGAAACTTGGAGGCTCATGGGAAAGAGGGAAAGAGGGAAAGAGGGAAAGAGGGAAAGAGGGAAAGAGGGAAAGAGAGAAAGATTCCACCCTTAGGAATCAGGGGAATAGGCATGTGGGGAAACAGGCTGTTGATTGACAGTATTTATTTATCTGGAGTCTGTTTGACCTGTGAAAGATGGATCCAAAATGACTCTAAAGCTAATGAATACAAGAATTTTTTTAAGTTTACAAATAGAAATAAAGTTTTAGATATGTTAGCATTACCACTGTAACCTGTATTAAAAATCCACCATGTAGAGAAAGCAGTGGACTCACTTCTTTGAGTCATGGTAAAAGCTTGGAAACTCTACTGGCTAGTTTTGTGTGTCAACTTGACACAAATGGAAGTTACCACAGAAAAAGGAGTTTCAGTTGAGAAAATGCCTCCATGAGATCCAGCGGTAAGGCATTTTTTCAATTAGTGATCAAGGGGGAGGGTCTCTTGTGAGTGGTACCATCTGTGGACTGGTAGTCTTGGGTTCTAGAAGAAAGCAGGCTGAGCAAGCCAGGTGAAGCAAGCAAGCCAGTAAGGAACATCCCTCCATGGCCTCTGCATCAGCTCCTGATTCCTGATCTGCTTGAGTCCCAGTCCTGACTTCCTTTCGTGATGAACAGCAACATGGAAGTGTAAGCTCAATAAACCCTTTCCTTCCTAGCTTACATCTTGGTCACGATGTTTGTGATAGAAACCCTGTCTAAGACAGGAACCCAGAAATGATTTGGGGTAAAAAGCTTCTGTGAGATTATCTGGTTGCCTTTCTCAGATGGAGACCTACCTTGCTGTAGGATGCTGAGGCCTGAGGCCAGATTTTTATCTGCTAAGACAAGGCAGCTTAGCCTTGGGGCAGGAGTTAGTATGCTTTTTGCTATTAAAGCTACACTTACTCAATATCAATAGATATCTGAGATGGATAAATTATTATAGCAAGAATTATAATTTAAATAGGCTATGTATCAAGTAAAATGATAGAGACCTGCCCATTATCTAGAAGGTTGCCCTAGGCTGTTGTAGTCTTGGTGGCTTCATTGTGGGCAGTGGTCCTTCATTGTCAGCATTTAATCCTCAGCTGCCACACAGGGCAGCATAGGTTTTCAGTTACCAGAATTGATTCTGTGAGATTTTCATTTTTCTTTTCTTTTTCTTGGATATTTTATTTATTTGTATTTCAAATGTTATCTCCTTTCCTGGTTTCCTCTCTGGAAACCCCCTATCCCATCCTCCCTCTCCCTGTTTCTATGATGGTGTTCCTCCACCCAAACACTCACTCCCACCTCCTGCTCTGGAATTCCCTTACACTAGGGCATGGAGCCTTCCTAGGACTAAGGGCCTCTCCTACCATTGATGCCGATGAGTCAATCCTCTGCTACATATGTGGCTGGAGCCATGGGTCCCTCCATGTGTACTCTTTGGTTGGTGGTTTAGTCCCTGGGAGCTCTGTGGGGTCTAGTAGGTTGCTATTGTTGTTCTTTCTATGGGTTGCAAACCCCTTCAGCTCCTTAAGAACTTGAGGAACTGACCTTACTTTGACTAGGCAAAGTAGAGCAATCAACCCAAAGGTATCCACAGTTTGTGCCGAGACTTGGCAACAGGTAAAGCATGGGACAGTTTTTCCCAGTGGTTAGTGTAATCCATGTGGAGTAGTTAGTATCCCTCACTGTTTTCTTTGGAGACCTTAGGATTGTTTCTAGGTACTGATATTTCTGTCTATTATTGCCAAATTAAACATTTTAAATGACATATTCAGATGATAGCTGAAGAATTTGAGGACCATGTATCTATTAAGTACACATGATGTTAGCCTTAACCTTGAAAACACATACCAGAGGCTAAAGCTCATTACTAAATGAATTATGCAATACTTTACAAGTTAGTAGTTTTTATAAGATTAGGATGTGACAGCTTTTTCCCTTAATGAGTTGAAAATTTAGTTGAAGATCCTTTAACATTAAAATAAAACTTTAACAGAGACTGAAGTAAAGGCCATCCAGAGACTGCCCTACCTGGGGATCCATCCCATATACAGTCACTATTGTGGATGCCAAGAAGAACTTGCTGACAGGAGCCTGAAATAGCTGTCTCCTGAGAGACTCTGCCAGAGCCTGATGAATACAGAGGCGGACACTCACAACCAACCATTGGACACAGGGTCCTCAATGGAAGAGTTGGAGAAAGAACTGAAGGAGCTGAAGGGGTTTTCAACCCCATAGGAAGAACAACAATATCAACCAACCAGACCCCCCAGAGCTCTCAGGGACTAAACCACCAACCAAAGAGTACACATGGAGGGACCCATGGCTCTAGCCACATATGTAGCAGAGGATGGCCCTGTCAGCATCAATGGGAGGAGAGGCCCTTGGTCCTGTGAAGGCTTGATGCCCCAGTGTAGGGGAACACCAGGGCAGGGAAGCAGGAGTGGGTCGGTGGGTAGGAACACACCTACATAGAAGCAGGGGAAGAAGGGATGGGATAAGGGGATTCCGGGGGAGAAACTGGGAAAGGGTATAACATTTGAAATGTAAATAAAGAAAATATCCAATAAAAAATAAAACTTTAAACCATAAATAATAAATAATATATAAATAATTGAATCTACATTGTATATACAATATATTTTTAAAAAGAGTTCAATCACATATAAATATATAATAAGTTGTAATAAATTAAGATTACCCATGTATAAGCTTTAATATAAGCTTTTTGTTATAAATTTATAAAGTTTTAATGATCCCCAATGAACTTACTAATTCTGAGATAGTCTGCATCATAATTTTAAGATACTTTTTAAAGAGCAGAAAGCAGAAACATTTTAGGCATAAAAGATTTTTAAGAGTCAGGAGTAGAAAAACCTTTGAAATAAAAGATTTTTTGAAATATAGAGCAGAACATGTTTAGATATAAGAAATTTGGGGATCATTTGTTACAGTGTCAGAGGTTGTTACCATTTGAGAGAATTTGAAAGTTGAGCGTGCTCATCTTTGGCCATGGATCTGTACTGAGGCCAAGCTGTTTTTGGTAACAGCAAGAAACATTTCTGAGTCCAAGGAGGAAAAGAAAGGGTTGTAGCATGAAATTTTGCTGAAGGGAATTTCTATAAGCTCCAAGAAGGAGCTGAGAGAGAGCCCATAGAAGCCCAGACAGACTGCAGAAGGATCTTTGCCTGAGGGAGGAAAGCTTAAGGAACAGTCAGAGCAGGCAGCTCTGAGGTGGGACAGGAAACTTTAAGAGGGAGCTGAGAGCAAAAACTGTGGGACTGCAGGCAGGAGCTGAGAGGTATCTTATTGGGACTACAGTTCCTAGGGTGGGGTGGGAAAGAAAACTAGTTGAACTGAGGTGGATAAAATGTCTTTATGACAAGAATTTCTATAGGGGCATCTCCAGGCAGAATGAGAAACTTGTCAGAGATAAAAGTGTTTCAAATTCCAGAGAAATGGCATTCCTTGCCCTTGTGATTGAGGCCCCATGAGAGTAAGAAGAGCTTTCTGGCACACTGCTGTAGCTTTTGTAGTAATAACAGACAAAGCTGATAGCTTGAGGTGACAGTTCTCCAGCAGACAGAGATGAGAAACAAGGTGATATGTGCTGTTAACAGAGAGTAGTGCTCAGGTGAGTTCCTTGGAAGGGTGTAGAAGGCTCTAGCAGCTAGAGAGACACTTAAGACATAGACAAGGAGAGGACTGGTTAGAGCATGTGGAGGTGAAAAGTAGCTGAGAAGTTGGACTCTAGAAGTTTGCATCAAATTTGATGGATGGCAGGAGCCAGCAGAAACAAATAATTTGTACATACCGTAGGGAGTCAGATCAGCAGCTTGGTTTGAAATAGCTGAGTTTCTTGGAAGGGAACTCATATATGCCAATCGTGGGGCTTCAGCACCAAAGGAATGAACAAAACAAAACAAAAAACGAAATAAAAAATAGAGGACATGACTGTTCCTAGGTGTGGTGGAGGAGGTTTATGGTAGATAAAACAGAGAGCATAGCCAGAGGCGGAAGCATCTAGCAGAGTCCAGAGTGAACAGGATCCCGAGCCAGGCTGTGTGAGGAGAAGGAAGAACAGAGAGGGAAGAGCCAGGAGACAAGAGGCCAAGAAGCCAAAAAATGATCCATGTAGCCAAATGGGTTATATAGGGAAGGGCTGCGGAGGAAGGACAACCCAGCCCATGGGCTAGATAGTTCATAGCAGTTTACCCTGTAACAGGTAGGGACTGAGTGATGCTGGGAGAACTTGTTGGCCATTTCCACTTTGATGCGTTAAACAGACACCTCAGACAATTAATTGGCTCCAGGTTTGAGACCTAACAAAACTCACTGTATTTCTGATACACATGCACCACAGTCATGACAGAAAAACAAGAAAACAAATGCTTCCCATCCTTTCCCATAGATTTCTGAATGTAGGTGTGGGAAGCCCGTCTCTAAGACTGGGCTCCAACAGTTTGCATGACGAAAGAGAAAAGGACACCAATGGAAAAAGACATGTGAAGGTTGTTTTAGGTAGGAAGGTATGAAGAGAAGATGACCTAGATTTCACTCTTCCCTTCCCTCCTACTTGAACATGAGGAATACAACCAATTCTTAAGATCATACCCTGCCTCACAGCCCCCATGACAGAACTCTTGACATCAATGTGCTTAGGACTGAAGTTCTAAGTGTGCTGTGTTTTCTGGCAATGGTTGCATACAGGATGGCAATAAAGAAGTTCAGTGTCAGGAGATGTACAAAAGAGGTTGAGGAGGACATCAACAAAAAGGAATGGCTGCTTATTTTATTTGTACATACAAAAGATTAAATTTGCATAGTGATTTTTTTTAAATGGAAATTTTAAATGTGCTGTGTTCCTGTTTGGTTATCTTGGGGTAATAAATCTATAACAAATTGAAAGCTTTGATGATATGTTTCTGGAAACTTGCCACCTATTAGCTGACTGACTGTTCCTTTCTCTACCTGGATTAAAAATGGAAGTAGGCAAGAATCTCCAGAAATTCTGGACTCTGGCAGGTTTCATATCTTTTGGTGTTCAAGCCGCAAGTAGTGTCAATTAGCAAGCAGATGTTGTGGCAAGTGGTGCTTTCTAGCATGATAATTCTGGAAGACCTCCTGCCCTAAAAACCTCGTAGTCTCCCCGACAGATGAAGATATGGTCAGTTACAGCTCAGCTGGGATCATCTTGAGCTTTAGCCTTGTAGACCTGATAGCACTTGGGAACTCTCCCCTTTCTGGTTCCTTAACTAGGTTGTGTCAGCTCCTTGCTCTCTTCTACTTTCCTTCCTACTCTGGCTACTCTTGAACGGTTCAGTTGCTTCTTCAGTTGTTTGTGGTGTTTATCAAGAATTAAAAGTCTGCCTCTTTCCAATAGCATTTGGGGATGGCATTTGAGCAGACTCCACAGGAAGGCCTGGGCCTATCATCAGCCCTGCTGGTGGCTACAAATCAACTATATGTACTGCTAATAAGTGGGCCTGAGGATTTTAAAAGCTAATTTCTTCAGCACTGAAGTGGAGAGCACTAGACCCTCTATTGCTAATCTAGGGCTGGGGCCCAAGAACTGATCATGAGTAACTGAAAGGCTGTTCAGGACACCAGCCTCAGGTGCCAGCAGCTGGGAGTATATCATGAGCTTCTAGAACATCTGCAAGTGTTTTTGGTTTTGTTTTAATTGAACCCACTTGGTAAACACTACATCAGTGAGCCAACTCCATCTTTCTTTAACTCTTTATCTGGAAGCAAGGTCTAAGTTGCCTATGCTGGCTTTGAATAAGACCTAGATGACCTTGAACTTTGGAAGTTCCTGCCTCAGCTCAGTAGATGGTATTATATATCTATTTGGCTTGTTGTGAGTGCCCAAATAGAATAGTTTATCAAGCAGGCAGGTAGCAGTGTAGTCTGCTTGCAGGCTGGAGGGTGCCTGTGTAATGAAAATCAGGACATTGAAGAGGAATGTCTGTAGACCAGGACACTGGCTGCAGTGGCATCTACTTGGAAGAGATACTTTATTATTAGGGTGATGTTTGAGTTTGCCTATCTCTTGTGATAAACACCATGACCAAAAGTAACATGGGAAGGAAAGAGTTTATTTCATTTTATAGCCTATACTCTATCATGAAGTGAAGTCAGGCAGAAAATGAAGCAGAAGCCATGGAAGAATGTTGCTCAGTGGTTTGCTCAGCTTGGATTTTCATATAACACAGAACTACTTGCCCAGGGTTGGAATCACTTACACAGGACTGGGACCTTTCACATCAATCATTAGTCAAGGAAACATCCCATAGACATGTCCACAGGCCAATCTGATGGAGGTAACTTCTCAACAGACATTCCCTCTTCCAAGACATGTTTAGGTTCGTATCAAATTTACAAAACCTTGAGTTCTTTCATAGTTTTCTGGTGTGTAATGCAGGCCATGTGTAAGGATATACAGTCCAGATACTCCTGTGTACAGGCTGGGTAAATTAGCATGAGCTGTTGTTGTCTCTGCTGTGCCCATTTGAAAAGGTATGAAAATCAGGGCTGTTAAAGTTTGGTCTTTTGCTATGTATTGTAATGCTAAATACTGACCTTCAAGGTTTGGTTGCCCCCTAGGACAATAGAATCTGCACATAGACACAAGTGATGCTATGTAACCTTGTCTCTCAAGTTATCCCTGATTGGTGAATAAAGATGCCAACAGCCTATAACTGGGCAGAATTGAGATAGGCAGAGTTTGGGTTCCCAGGTTTGGGGTCTGAAGAGAGACCTATAGGAGAGAGGGAAGAAGGTGAGAGAGGAGAAGTCACCATGGGGTAGGTGAGTCATGAAATCTCATTAATACTTATTGCCTTAATGACTTACTATAAATATAAAGGTTATATATCTTTTGTCTGAGTACCGAATGATCAAAGGCAGGGTAGAAACACCCAATTTGAGATGAAATATCTACTACAATATAGGGCCATGCAAATAAAGACTGTCTGTAGATTAAAGTGTAGTCCTTGTCTAAGAGTTTTGTCATGGTGCAGCTATGGTGTCAGGTTGCAGTGGTCAGTGGCCAGCAGCTAAGGATTTCTAGATGATCCTTGTAAAAATTCCCTAGTGGAGACTAGCTTCATGTTTTGATCTTATTAATGGCCTTCCCTCCAGTGAGCACACTTTTTAACTTTCAAGCTTTCCCCTGCTGCCATTTTGTGTTCTAGCTCAGCCCACACTACTCAAAGAATCTTGGAGGAGAAGTATTCACTGGATCTGATGTGACAAAGCACAGGAGAGTGTCCCCGTTGACTCTAGAGCCAGGCCTGTCTTTCATAGTTTGAGAATGGGTGTTTGAATCAATCATAGCTGCTTTTCTCAGCTAGTCACAGCCTTGCCTTTTAGCGTCTTTCTAACATTAGGGTTTGTATTTTGGCCTGTATTATAGCACTAGAGGCCAGAAGTCACTTCATTAGGGGAAAGTGTTCCAGTCTGAAGTGAAATGGTTCGTCAGGCGTAATAATCCCAAAATATTGGGTACAAATTGTTTCAAACATGTGTCTTAAGTATCAAGGTCTGTTGAAATCTTTATGAATAGCTGGTAATGACATAATCCATTTATTCTATCCCAGTGCCTTTGATTATCTCCAGAAAAAAATGGTCATCAGAAAAACTGTTCACAAGCCAGGAGCTAATCCTGTACCACAGGGCTCCATACCCAAAAAGTGCTGGGAGAGAGTTAGCCTCCCAGGAGTGTGGACAAGCCTGAGAACAGAGGTAAGACCAGCACTTCTGCTCAAAGGGACCCTTCCAGAACCCTCAGGACACAGGAACTGAGGGGCAGACTTCTGTTTTCCATCTGCAGCCAGGGAGTTAATCATGTAACACAGGACTCCATACCCAAATAGCATAGGGAGAGAGCTAGCCTCCCAGGAGTGTGGACAAGCCTGTGAACAGAGGTAAGATCAGCACTTCTGCTCAGAGGGACCCCTCTGGGAATGCTCAGAACAAAGGAACTGAGGAATGGTCTTCCAGTTTCCTTCTGTGACTGGGGAGCTGATCCTGTACCACAGGGCTCCATACCCAAATAGTGCCAGGAGAGAGCTATTCTCCCAAGAGTGCTGACACACCATTGAGCACAGGCAAGATCACCACTTCTGTTCAAATTCCTAGCTCAAGAGGGACCCTCACAGAGCCATCAGGACACAGGAACCAAGGAATAGCTGGTAAGTGGATCCTTCTGGTTTCTGTCTGCACCCCAAAGCTGACCCTGTACCACAGCTCTCCAAACACAAATTCATCTCAGAGAGAGATGGTCTCCAAAGAGTACTGATACAGAGGCCTACAGGAGGGACAAACCACAATCAGAGAGAGCAAGACCAACTAACACCAGAGATAACCAAATGGTTAAAGGCAAAGGCAAGAACATAAGCAACAGAAACCAAGGCTACTTGGCATCATCAGAAGCCTATCTCCTACCACAGCGAGCCCAGGATACCCCAACAAATCAGAAAAGCAAGACTCAGATTTAAAATCACTTCTCATGATGATGATAGAAGACTTAAAAAGGAAATAAATAACTCCCTTAAAGAAATACAAGAGAACACAGGTAAACAGCTAGAAGCCCATAAAGAGGAAACACAAAAATCTCTTAAAGAATTACAGGAAAACACACACACACACACACACACACACACACACACACACAGTCGAAGAAATTGAACAAAACCATCCAGGATCTAAAAATGGAAAATAGAAACCATAAAGAAATCACAAAGGGAGACAACTGTGGAGCTAGAAAACCTAGGGAAGAGATCAGGAGTCATAGATGCAAGCATCACCAACAAAATGCAAGAGATAGAAGAGAGAGTCTCAGGTGCGAAAGATACCATAGAAAACATTGATACAACAGTCAAAGAAAATGCAAAATGCAAAAAGGTCCTAACCTAAAACATCCAGGTAATCCAGGACACAATGACAAGACCAAACCTAAAGATAATAGGTATAGAAGAGAGTGACGATTCACACCTTAAAGGGCCAATACATATCTTAAACAAAATTATAGAAAAAAACTTCCCTAGCCTAAAAAAGAGATAAACATAAACATTCAAGAAGTCTACAGAATTCCAAATAGATGGGACCAGAAAAGAAATTCCTCCCATCACACCATAATCAAAACACTAAATGCACAAAAAAGGAAAGGATATTAAAAGCAGTATGGGAAAAAGATCAAGTAACATATAAAGGCAGAACTATCAAAATTACACCAGATTTCTCACCAGAGACTGTGAAAGCTAGAAGATCCTGGGCAGATCTCATAAGAGATCACAAGAGAACAAAAGTGCCCTAAAGAACACAAGTGCCAGCCCAGGCTGCTATACCCAGAAAAACTCTCAATGACCATAGATGGTGAAATGAAGATATTCCACGGCAAAACAAAATTTACACAAAATCTTTCCACAAACCCAGCACTACAAAGGATAATAGAAGGAAAACACCAACCCAAGGAGGGGAACTATACCCTAGAAAAAGCAAGAAAGTAATCTTCTTTCAACAAACCCAAAAGAAGATAGCCACACAAACATAAAAATAACAGGAAGCAACAATCACTATTCCTTAGTACCTCCTAACATCAATGGACTCAATGTCCCAATAAAAAGACATAGACTAACAGACTGAATACGTAAACAGGATCCAGCATTTTGCTGCATACAGGAAAGGCATCTCAGTGCCAAAGACAAACACTACCTCAAAGTAAAGGGATGGAAAACAATTTTCCAAGCAAATGGTCTCAAGAAACAAGCTGGAGAAGCCATTCTAATATTGGATAAAATCAAATTTCAACTAAAAGTCATCAAAAAAGATGCAGAAGGACACTTCACACTCATCGAAGGAAAAATCTACCAAGAAGAACTATCAATTCTGAACATCTATGCTCCAAATGCAAGGCACCCACATTTGTAAAAGAAACTTAACTAAAGCTCCAAGCACACATTGCACCTCACACAATAATAGTTGGAGACTTCAACACCCAACTCTCATCAATGGACAGATCTTAGAAACACAAACTAAAGAGAGACACAGTGAAACTAACAGAAGTTATGCACCAAATGGTTTTAACAGATATCTATAGAAGATTTCTTCTCAGGACTTCCTGGTACCTTCTCCAAAACTGACCATATAATCAGTCATAAAACAAACCTCAACAGATATTAAGAAGATTGAAATAATCCCATGCCTCCTATCAGATCACTATGGATTAAGGCTGCTGTTCAATAGCAACAAAAACAACAGAAAGCACACATACACATGAAAGCTGAGCAACACTCTACTCAATGATAACTTGGTCAAGGAAGAAATAAAGAAATTAAAGACTTCCTAGAATTTACAGAAAATGAAGGTATAATATACCCAAACTTATGGGACACAATGAAAGCTTTGCTAAGAGGAAAACTCATAGCTCTGAATGCCTCCAAAAAGAAACTGGAGAGAGCATGCACTAGCAGCTTAACAGCACACCTGAAATCTCTAGAACAAAAAGAAGCTAATACACCAAAGAGGAGTAGACAGCAGGAAATAATCAAACTCAGGGCTGAAATCAATCCAGTAAAAACAAAAAGAACTATACAAAGAAGTAACAAAACCATGAGATGGTTCTTTGAGAAAATCAGCAAGATAGATAAACCCTTAGCCAAACTAGCCAGAAGGCACAGAGACAGTATCCAAATTAACAAAATCAGAAATAAAAAGGGAGGTATTACAATAGAAACTGAGGAAATTCAAAAAATTCATCAGATCCTACTATAAAAGTCTGTACTTAACACAACTCGAATATCTGGGGGAAATGGACAATTTTCTAGACAGTTACCAAATACCAAAGTTAAGTCAGGATCAGATAAACCATCTAAACACTCCTGTAACCCCTAAAGAAATAGAAGCAAGCATTAAAACATCTCAACCAAAAAAAAAAAAAAAAAAAAAAAAAAAATTGCCCACGACCAGATTGGTTTAGTGCAGAATTCTATCAGACTTTTAAAGAAGACCTAATACCAATACTCTTCAAGCTATTCCACAAAAAAGAAACAAAACGAACACCACCCAATCCGTTCTATGAAGCCACAGTTACACTGATAACAAAACCTCACAAAGACCCAACAAAGAAAGAAAACTTCCGACCAATTTCCCTTACGAATATCAATGCAAAAATACTCAATAAAATTCTCTCTATCAGATTCCAAGAACACATTAAAATGATCATTCACCACATTCAAGTAGGTCTCATCCTAGGGATGAAGGAATGGATCAATGTCAGGAAATCTACCAATGTAATCCACTACATAAGCAAACTCAAAGAAAAAAACATATGATCCCCCCCTTTTTTTATGATAAAAGTCTCGGAAAGATCAGGAATTCAATGCCTATACCTAAACATAGTAAAAACAATATATAGCAAACCAGTAGCCAACATCTAACAAAGTGGAGAGAAACTTGAAGCAATTCCACTAAAATCAGTGACTAGACAAGGCTGTCTGCTCTCTCCCTATTTATTCAATATACTACTTGAAGTTCTATCTAGAGCACAACAAAAGGAGGTCAAAGGGATACAAATTGGAAAGGAAGAAATCAAAATATCACTATTTACAGATGATATGGTGGTATACTTAAGTGACCTGAAAAACTCCACCAGAGATCTGCTGCTGATAAACAACATCAGCAAAGTGGATGGATATAAAATTAACTCAAATAAATCAGTAGCCTTCCTCTACTCAAAGGATAAACAGGCTGAGAAAGAAATTAGGGAAATGACACCCTTTACAATAGTCACAAACAATATAAAATATCTTGGTGTGACTCTTACCAAACAAGTGAAAGATCTGTGTTACAAGAACTTCAAGTCTCTGAAGAAAGAAATTGAAGAAGACCTCAGAAGATGGAAAGATCTCCCATGCTCATGGATTGGCAGGTTCAATACAGTTAAAATGGCCATCCTGCCAAAAGCAATATACAGATTCAATGCAATCCCCATCAAAACTCCAACTCAATTCTTCATAGACTTAGAAAGAGCAATTCTCAAATTCATTTGGAATAACAAAAAGCCCAGGATAGCAAAAACTATTCTCAACAATAAAAGGACTTCTGGGGGAATCAGCATCCCTGACTTCAAGCTGTCCAACAAAGCAGTCATGATAAAAACTGCAAGGTATTGGTACAGTGACAGGCAGGTAGATCAATGGAACAGAATTGAAGACCCAGAAATGAACCCACACACCTAAGGTCACTTGATTTATGACAAAGGAGCTAAAATCATCCAGTGGAAAAAGGCCAACATTTTCAACAAATGGCGCTAGTTCAACTGGCAGTGAACATGTAGAAGAATGCAAATTGATCCATTCCTATCTCCCTGTACAAAGCTCAAGTCCAAGTGGACCAAGGAATGCCACATAAAACTAGATAACTGAATCTAATAGATGATAAAGTAGAGCAAAGTCTCGAACACGTGGGCACAGGGGAAAAGTTCCTGAACAGAACACCAATGGCTTATGGTCTAAGTTCAAGAATAGACAAATAGCCGGGCAGTGGTGGCACACGCCTTTAATCCCAGCACTTGGGAGGCAGAGGCAGGTGGATTTCTGAGTTCGAGGCCAGCCTGGTTTACTGAGAGAGTTCAGGACAGCCAGGGCTACACAGGGAAACCTTGTCTCAAACAAACAAACAAACGAACAACAACAACAACAAAAAAGAATAGATAAATGGGACCTCATAAAATCACAAAGCTTCTGTAAGGCAAAGGACACTTTCAATAGCACAAAATGGCAACCAACAGATTGGGAAAAGATCTTTACCAATCCTACATCCAAAAGAGGGCTGATATCCAATATATACAAAAACTCAAGAAGTTAGACTCCAAGGAACCAAATAACCTTATTAAAAATAGGGATCAATGCTAAACAGAGAATTCTCAACTGAGGAAACACGAAGGGCTGAGAAGCACCTAAAGAAATGTTCAACATCCTTAATCATCAGGGAATTGCAAATCAAAACAACTCTGCGATTCCACCTCACACCAGTCAGAATGGCTAAGAACAAAAACTCTGGTGATAGCAGATGCTGGTGAGTATGTGGAGAAAGAGAAACACTCCTCCATTGCTGGTGAGATTGCAAGTTGGTACAACCACTCTGGAAATCACTTTGGTGGATCCTCAGAAAATTGGACATAATACTACCTGAGGACCTAGCTATACTACTCCTGGACATATACCCAGAAGATGCTCCAACATGTAATAAGGACACATGCTCCACTATGTTCATAGCAGCAATATTTGTAATAGCTAGAAGTTGGAAACAACCCAGATGTCCCTCCACAAAGGAATGGATACAGAAAATGTGGTACATTTACACAATGGAATACTACTCAGCTGTTAAAAACAATGACTTCATGAAATTCACAGGCAAATGGATGGAACTTGAAAATATCATCCTGAGTGAGGTAACTCAGTCACAAAAGAACACACATGGTATGTACTCACTGATAAGTGGTTATTAGCCCAAAAGTTCGGAATACCAAGATTCAATTCACAGACCATATAAAGCCCAAGAAGAAGGAAGACCAAAAAGTGGATGCTTTAGTGTTTCTGAGAAGGGTGAACAAAATTCTCACAGGAGGAACTATGGAGACAGGGTGTGGAGCAGAGACTCAAGGAAAGGCCATCCAGAGAAAGCCCCACCTTGGGATCCATCCCATATATGGCCACCAAACCCAGACATTCTTGTGGATGCTGGGAAGTGCTTGCTAATGTAAGCATGATAAGCTGTCTACAGAGAGGCTGAGGCAGTGCCTGACAAATACAGATGTGGATACTCACAGTCAACCATTGGACTGAGTCCTGTGGAGTCCTGGATGGAGGATTTGGAAAAGAGACTGAAGGAGCTGAGGGGATTTGCAGCCCCATGGAGGGAACAACAGTGGCAACTGACCAGACCCCCCGGAGCTCTCAGAGACTGGACTACCAACCAATGAATACACATGGAGGGACCCATGGTGCTGTCCACATCTGTGGCAGAGGAGAGCCTTGTTGAACATCAGTGGGAGGAAAGGCTCTTGGGCCTGAGGGTGTTAGATGCCCCAGTATAGGGGAATGCTAGGGAAGGAAGATGGGAGTGGGTGGGTGATTAGGGGAATACCCTCATAGAGGCAGGGGGAGGTGAGATGGGATAGGAGGTTTCCAAAGGGGAGACCTGGAAAGGGGAAAACATTTGAAATGTAAAGAACGTAAATACCAGAAAAAAAAAAGAAAGAAAAGAAAAACTGTTCACAATATAAACTGAAAAAACATTGACAGTAACTAATTATAGCACATTACGTGTGTTTTACATTTGCTAGATACCCTGGGAAAGGTAGGATCCTTTCTGTTTGTCCTAAATGCACAAGTTTCCAATACTTTGCCTGTTTTCTTTGTTTGTTTGTTTAACTTAGCCAAGGATGATGAGGAGTGAGCTCGATGTTGTGAAAACCAGGGTAACAGAGCTGAAATGTAAGTCTGAACCTGAAGTTCACAATCTCAGTTGTGTACAGTAAAAAGCAACATTGATACAAGTTATGTCCATTTCAAGAAAATTACTTCTCCAAGCTCTTTTGGGGCCTTGGGTGATTTCAGTGTTTGAAGAGCCCATGAACCATCATTCATTTTTCCAGCAGAGCCAAGAACATCTACCGATTTTCAATGAAGTACTCTGTGCACCTTCCTGCTAAAAGCAGCAGCACTGACTGCGCTGATATTTGGCATTAAACATAGATAGTGGAAATGCAATTAAAAACTAATTTTCTTTTTATTTGCAAAAGTTTGGTGACCAAGTGCCTTATTTTTTAAATCGTGTTTATCTTCCAATATTATTTCATTGAGATGATATTTTTCATGGGCTAGTAAATGTACAATGCTTTCAGCTTCTCTGGGGGGAGACTACAGAGGAACCTGCTCCATTTCTAGACAAAATGAGGATCCCCAGCAGGGCCGTTCAATCCTCATTCTTCTTTCAGCCTAAAGACAAGCTGGCAGTAGGCCCAGGAGAGGACATCATACAGCTGCACATGCTTTACACAATTGCACACGCTTTACACAGCTGCACACGCTTTACACAACTGCACACGCTTTACACAACTGTACATGCTTTACACAACTGCACACGCTTTACACAACTGTACATGCTTTACACAACTGCACATGCTTTACAAATATCTGCCTTTAAAGATCTTTACCAATCCTATGCCCTATAGAGGGCTAATATCCAATATATACAAAAAACTCAAGAAGTTCAACTCCAGAGATCCAAATAACCCTATCAAAAAATGGGGAACAGAGCTAAACAGAGAATTCTCAACTGAGGAAACTTGAAGGGTTGAGAAGCACCTAAAGAAATGTTCAACATCCTTAGTCATCAGGGAAATGCAAATCAAAACAACCCTGAGATTTCACCTCACACCAGTCAGTATGGCTAAGATCAAAAACTCAGGTGACAGCAGATGTTGGAGAGGATGTGGAGAAAGAGGAACACTCCTCCATTGCTGGTGGGATTGCAAGCTGGTACAACCACTCTGGAAATCAGTTTGGGGGATCCTCAGAATAATGAATATAATACTACCCGAGGACCCAGCTATTCCACTTCTGAACATATACCCAGAAGATGCTCCAACATGTAATAAAGACACATGCTCCACTATGTTCATAGCAGCCATATTTATAATAGCCAGAAGCTGGAAACAACCCAGATGTCCCTCCACAGAGGAATGGATACAGAAAATGTGGTACATTTACACAATGGAATACTACTCAGCTATTAAAAACAATGACTTCATGAAATTCTTAGGCAAATGGATGGAACTTGAAAATATCCTGAAAGACTCAGGGACTGAGGAAAAGTC
>JADRCH010000145.1:1058545-1080650 GCA_019843965.1 Rhynchomys soricoides | reverse complement strand
CTGACTCCTATGTCCATGGGAGTGGGTTCAAAACAAGTGAAAGGCACTCAGCACGTGTGTTTCTTGAACATCCTCCACTTTTCTTTGTCTAATTTGAAGAATATTTACAATGACCTCCTGGATATGACTTTGAAGGGGAAAAATCCTTTCATCTTAAATTTCTATAGTTTTTGTGCCTCTGGAGTTTCATACGAGGTGTCAAATTTAGCTGACCCTAAACTTTTCACTGGAGTAGAAATATCCTGCAGGGGAAATGTCCTGCTGTGCGCCGCCGGTGAAGTTTTTCCTGTGGCAATAGTGGCCATTTGGCGGGACTTTGGCAGCTAACCAAGCTCATTGGGAGTATACTTTACTTTGTATGTGCCAGGTAAACAGAATTTTGTGTAGATTTTTACGTGGCTGCTTCAATAAGTGATATGATAACACTAATCAACATATGAATAAGATTTTATCTACAATGCATTTCCTCTTCCTTTACTTTTTCTAAGCTATTACTCACTCTTAAGGGATCTAGTGTGTTTACAGGGAATGAGGACAAGTAAGATATATATCTTACTTGCAAGCAATTTAGTATTAATTGTATTATGTTAAACTATAATATCTCTGACTTACTTATTTACTTATTTTGTGTGATTATGGACTGAACCCAGGACCTCATGCATTGTAAATAAGCACTAATTGATTGCTGTGTTTTACCTTGGACCTAGCCTACAAATTCCCATTGGTATTTTGTAATCAGCACAAACCACTTTTGATACTTACCTTGCTTAAGAGAGTGCTACTTGTCTTATGGGTTTGCTCAGAAAGACCCTTCGGATAGTTGTTCTGGGAGTGGCCCATCTGTGTGCTTCCAGACAGCAACAGTGTGTGGTCTTTCCTCAGTCTATCTGGTAGAGTAGAAAACCTCAATGAGCAAGAGTCCTGCTTTTAATGCTGTAGAGCCACCAGGGCACTGTGGAGATGATCTGTGAGTTTACAACCCAGGAAAGGTCCAAGTAAAGGCATAATGATGACATGGTTAATCCTGAGATTCACAAGGGGCAAAAAACAGTTTCACAATTTTGAGCCAAATTTGAAGCAAGGTTTAATCAAATACTGACCAGGGTAGGCTTCAGTCAGGACCCACTCCCTGGAATTCCCAGCAGAATGGCTCTGATTCACCTGTTGCATGGGTATTTAAGGACAAAGCCATTCAGCCACTGTACTTTCCTAGGTAGCTTTGTTATTTCCCAAGAACTACGATTACCAGCATTCCAGGAAGTTACCTGGTCCTTGGGCAGGTGAAACTTACAAGAACAACTTTGGGTCTAGGTGGAGCTACGTATAGGAGGTAGACATTCCCAAGGAACGGTGTCTCTCTAAAGGTTAAGGTAGCTTGGGGGTGTGGATGAATAAAGTTTTGTGTAGAGCAGGTATAGCTATGATCTTTCAGGATTCAGGGCCGGGGTTGCCCTCTCTATGCCAATGCAGCTCCTGAGTTGCCTGGGAGCCACACTTTGGGGAAGCGCTGTGGCTTTCCAGCATGTGTAATTGGTGGGTTGGTCCAAGAGAACTTACCATTTATTGGCTTACAGACACTGGGATTCTCAGAAGTGGGTCTTCGGAGAATATAACCTTTATCCATCAAAATCTGAAGCAACTACTTCGTCCTTTAATGTGTCTGTACAGAACTTCCATGGGCTTGGGAAACCAGACACAGCTATGGTAGCAGAGGGTAGCAGCTGCTGCTCCTGGGACCCCGAACACCTGAAGAGGAGCTGTGTTTGACAGTCAATTTGCATTTGTCCGATCAGCAGCACAAACTGGGGGCTAATTCTCAATATTTTGGCCCATTTCCAACCTACCTCAAAAGTTCTCTTATGAGTCTTCAGAGTTGAATCAGGCCGATCCAAATATCAGTGTTTACCTGATGTAGTTGAGGAGCATATTTAATTTTCTTGGCTGTTTATTTTCTTAAACAACAAGAGAGAATTGAATCCATAACTTTTTAAGTTCTAAGATTATTTTACATGTGACTTGGAAGAGAAAATTCTGGTCTGATCTAAAGCAGTCTGCAGAGGAGCATGTGTCACAGACAACAAAGGGCAGCTTGAGAGGCCTGAAGTAATAGGGTTTGAACTGTGTTAGGCATGCAAGTTCTCAGGTGTCAGTGTCTTCCTGTCTAGAAAGCAAAGTTTAGCCCTTAGTCCAGGCTATGAGAGGACATGGTGCTTCCTCCGCCATTACTGTGCAAAGAGTGATCATGGTGCCCAATCCTAAGTAGAATGTGGTCTTCTATAACATGCAGGCTAGTGACCAGAGCCCAAACCCAAGTCCACTGATTTCTCCAACTGTGTCCATATAGACACTCTGTATTGGTACATGGTACCAGCACAGCCATGCAGTTAACATGCTAACAAGAGCCTACCAAAGTCTGCAAACAAATCTCTTCTATTTTATAGACTGGGCCATAGAGGTGATAAAACAGGTCCACATGGGTCTGGAGAAATGTCTCAATAGTTAAGAGCACTTGATGCATTTTGCAGAAGATTTAGCACCTACAAAAGCAACTGGCAATCTATTGTAACTCCAGTTCCAGGGAACCTGACACCATCTTCTGACCTTTGCAGGCAGATAGCTGGAGCACACACACACACACACACACACACACACACACACACACACACGCAGGCAAATACACACACACACACACACACACACACACACATATATATACATACATATATACATGTAAGCAAACACACACACAAACAAACAAATGAACAAATAAATAAAGCACTAAATAAATAGATAGATAAATAGGTAAATCTTTCTTTCAAAGAGCAAGCTTTCAAAGGCCACAAGACTTGGCACTACCTTGAAGTTAGGCTTTTCCCTATTCCCATGCAACCTGTGGACTGACTTTAACTCCTCTCAACCTCATGTATTTAATTGGTAAAATGGGATTAGTAACACAGCCTGGACCATGGTGAGTGGAAAGAAGATACATCATCTTGAAAAGTACCTCATGTCATGGCCACACTCAGCCAGCTCTCTCTGTCCAGTTTTTGTTGTAACTGACAGCTCACTGTCCTAAGGAGTCATAGAGTAGTTGACTCTGCCCTTTATATTCAGTAGCTCTAGTTCCTCTCCACCTCCTAGCACAGGTTCTGCAAATCTCATCTGTTTGTTCTCCCTTCTGGGCTTCTGGTTCCTGATTCAGATACAGGTAGGTACTCAACAAATATTTGAGGAGTGAATGAGAACAGAAGGTTAATGCATCTTCAGGGTTCTTCTGGGTCCTCTACCAAGAATGTTGAAGGGGAGAAGCTTCTACATTAGCTTGGGTTCAAATCACTGGAGATCACTATCTAGCCTCCACAGTGGGCTGTCCACTGAGCCTGCATATCTAGCTGGCATGAGTAGACTGGTCCACCCCTCTCTCACAGCATAGTTCTAGTCCTCTCAGAAGTTGTACAGAATGGGCCTTGCAATTCTATTGCTTAAGAAGAAACCAAAAGAAAACAAAGTAGTGTGAGAAAGTTTCTGAATTCACTGTGGTGAGATTAAATGTCTTTCCCAAAGTGAGAAATGCTGTGTTTGTCTGTCTGGTTCTGTCTGTATGTGCATTTGCTGGACATAGATGTACTATAGTTTAAGTTATGTTGATTTCTTTTAAAAACAAAACAAAGAAGTAACACTAGATTTTGCAGCTTCTCAGTTTAACTTGCAGGTTTAGTTTTGGAGTTGAAGTTGTGGTTGCCTGTGCTCAGTAAGGGGATGGTTAGGCAGCATGTCACAGGGCTGAATGTTCTCTGAGCTGCTGGCTCGTTGGTCACTGCTTCCCTTTGCAATGTATTTGATAGAGCATTGCTGATCTTAGCTTGTTTTAGTTCTTTGAGGCTCGCCTGGATGGGGACACAAGTGTTTAGGAGTCTTCTCATAAGGTAGTATGTTAATCTTTGTTGTATTGCTGTGAAGAGACTCCATGAGCAACTCTCACAAAAGACAGCATTTAATCGGGCATTGTTTACAGTTTCAGATATTAGTTCATTATCAGCATGGCAGGGAGCCTGGTAACACGCAGGCAGATATGGGGCTGGAGAAGTAGCCTAGAGTTTTACATCCTGTTCTGCAAGCAACAGAAGGAGCCACAGGGAACTGGCTTGGGCTGTTGACACCTCAAAGCCCAGTCCTAGTGACACATTTCCTCCAACAAAGCCACACCTCCTAATCTTTGTAATCTTTTCAAAAAGTTCCGCTCCCTGGCGGCTAGGCACTGAAATACTAGCCTGTGGGAGGTACTCTTCTTCAGACTACCACAAGCAGTTTTCTCTAGGAAGTCCCGTCTGATTCCAAGATAAAAGGAAAGGCACCCTTGAGCGTTTCTTCCCGCTTGATAGAAAGGAGATGTATTCTCTCTTGCTCTGTGGAGAGGAGACCAGTGTTCATCTAGCTCTGTCAGACATTTGGACTCCTTCACAATCCTGATTCTTCCAGGATTCTCCCAGACCAGCCAGTCCTAAGTCAAATCCTCTCTGAAAACTGAACATACCCCTTCAGAGCAAGGCTGAGGAGCAGTACTAGAAAGCAGCACAACCTGTCAGCTGCTGGAAAGAAGGTGCAATTTACACAGGAAACAAAGTTCCTCTAGCTTTTCTTTTGGGATTTCCCCAGCAAAGTATTCTCCGGAGAGCTGGGAACCCCTGTTACAGATACCTGGGGCTTGGCTGTTTGGCACTGCCGTGGCTTCCAGCTTCTAACTTTGACATCTTTTTGTGTCCACAGTTATTCCATAACCCCCTTTCATAGTAGTGTTCCTTTATCTTTTAGGGCTTCAGAGAAGGCGCACCTTATTCTGGTGACTGCAGAAACAGAAACCTCAGTGCGCTGGCTCATCAAAATTTGGATCCCTAATCTCCTCCCACTCCCACGCTCTGCTCTGATCCTCCCAACCAGACTTCCCCAGTCCTGGGTCACAGGCCTGAACTCTACCTTCTTTGCTGTGATACAGGTCTACCAGCATGCCCCTTCACTGCTTCCACCACCTCATACCACAAGGGCTCCCAGGGGCCCAGGGACTGACTCCCAGGTTGGCACAGTCAGCCAGCCTCCACCTGATGTTCCCTTCGCTGGCGCCAGCCCCTGAATGGGTCTTTCACTTTGATTATTTGTGTTAACAGTTAATTTAGCACACCAGCCACGTGTGCCAAAGCTGCCTTCACTTCCTCCTGGTTTCGAACAAATGGCATTTTTACGAGATCCCTTCAAAGTGACTCCCAGGCTGTCTCCCCAGTTTGCAGACTCTTTCTCTCCCTGCACAGACCCTATTTTTCTCTACCCTCCATCTTCCATTAGACCCTCCCTCTCCACAAGTCACAATTGCTTTTGTGATCTTCGATCTTTCTTACATTAGTAGGAAAGAAAAGCTATTTCTGTCAACTCTTCTCAACTAGTGCTCTAATGAAGATTTATGAAGCCATTGTATTTTCCCATGAGCAGGGTGAGTATGTCCTTGGGGACCAGGAATCTTGGGCTTGATATCCCGCGCTCCAGCAACTACAATGGCAGGCATACTCTGGGGATCTTTACAAAAATTACTATTCTAATAAATGTCACAGAAAAAACTATCTTATCTATTTCAGCAAATTCACCTGCATTTTTTTTAAATGTCTCCATAATGTCCCAGGTGCATTTCAATTTAATCAAGTTGGTAGTCAAAATTAGCCTTCACAGTACGGCATCTATCCTAATTTATTTTTCTCTTTCTTAGTTGGCAAATTGCTACACAGAGACAAATAAATAGCTTTGGTACTAAAATTGAATTCTAAGAAGAAATATCATCTTCTCGAAATTGCTCATCTCAGAAATAAAATGGCATGTCTTTTCCATAAGGACAACTTGATATTTCAGCATTTTACCCACCTCCCCCTCCCCCCAAGTCTAATTCCCTCCACCCCTGTTACTGAATTATCTGGAATGATGTTGCCCCAGAGACCATGAAGGTACCTTTTGCTTTGGATGGAGTCAGCCCAGGGTGTTCTCTTTCTTCTGCTGAGAGAAGAAGAAGCACAGGTGAGGCCTTTGTGCTTCATGGGGGCTCTTCTGCATCATCTTAGCTTTTCTTTCCATTCAGAATTTGTACTCAGCTTGCTGACAGTGCTCAGGGTTTTGTTTGGTGGCAGCACAGCAATCCAGTGGCTGTTTATGGGGAGACAAGCAGGGTTTCCTCATGTGCTCAGGCGGAAGCTCAAGCAGGAGGAAGACATTTGGGCTACAGGATTATAAGCAACCTGACCCTTTCAGTGAAGCCTGGACTTCTGTTCTGCTGCTGTATCAGCTAAGAGTATTTTAGACTGCTAGTGGTTCTTGATCAACTCAAATTTCTGGGTGTCTTGGAATCCCTTCTGGTTCTTGCATGGTTAGAGGTTGACCACTTCATATCTCATGGAAGAGTTATTGTTTGTGAAAGCTCTGAGGAGGGTCCAGGAGGTATGCTCAATTTTGGACCTCCATGTACACAGACTCTGCTTTCTTGAGGTCTCACCCTTGTTTGGACCACTTACAAATTTAAGGGTAATGTCCCACCACTTGGCTTACTCTTTGAGGGCAAATAGGAAAGAAAAATATTCTTATCTTAAATTGAATATGTCTTGGCTGATCTCCACTCCTGAAGGTACATGTTTCTGTGAGATAGAGTAATTGTGTACTCAAACCCATACTCATGTGTTGTGATATCTGACTAGGGATTGACATGGTCTACAGTGTCCAACCTAATTGCCAAGTTCTTATATAGATTGTCACTAAGTTCTCTGGAATACTGGACATTGCTGGCTTGGAGAACTCTGATCTCTGTAACTGCAATTGGACCCTGCCACTTCTCTTTTTCTACTTTTATCTTTTGAATGTGGATAGATACAGCTCTTCTTCTCTTAACAAATGCCTTGTTATGGGAGATTCTAAAGACTACACCTTAAGTGTTAAACTTTAGCGCTGTATTACTAATGAAGTTAGACATTTAAAAATGGTTGACGTGGCATCATTATAAATTCAACATTTATTCTTCAAACGCAGAGAGCTTTGTAGTATATGTTCTTGACATATGAGTTATAACAGTGAAACACAAAACAATATAGTCCATGCTAATATGGAGTTAGGGCCTTCTCTGAGGAAGGTGTCAGTAGAACCAGGCATAGCCATATTTCCTGACTCCTGGGAGCAAAAACTGTAGCCCACTCCACTTTCTCTATGGTTGATGTCTTGTTTTTCATCAAAGCTTATTGGCCAGTCCTCTACTCTTTCTCTCCACTCTCCCTCACAATGCTCCAGCCAAGTGATGGCTGTGAATTCCTCAGCACTGCTATTGTCTTACTACATTCATCCCCCTGCAAATTTGACCCATTTTCCACCTGCAGCAAAAAGTATAGGTTAAGTCAGTTCAATTACTCACTGGCATATTGTACGCCAGGCACTAGTGGACAAAGAGTAAAAGACACAGACCTTACCACTTACATAGAAGAGAACTGCACTGAAAGACTAAGAATTCAGTATGGTAACTGCTAAGACAGGGCTATGATTCCTGATCACTTGCGGTACATAATTAACCTTTCTCTTTCTCTCCCTCACTCACCCACTTTTGACTCAAGATTTTTGGTCACCTGGACTCAGCTTGGCTTCCTAACACATCTTCCTTCTGTCTGTTTTCTGTTCTCATAGCCACACTGATTAAATGCCCCATTAGGCACATAATCCATATTCCCCGATGATCTGTTTCTTCCTGTGCCTTTTGTCTTTGTCTGCAGTGCCCCCCCCCATCCCCGCTCACCTTTACTATTGATTAGAATTCTCTTTATCATGTAAATCCATTAAATTCCAGGCTATCTAAGCTGCTTTTATTCATATTTCCTCCACCTGAAAATCTTATTCTTTATAAACTCTACTAGCATTTGCTCTGGACTTCCTCCATGATGCCACTGGCAATGTTTATTGTTAGAGCTACATGTACCCCACTATACTGTAGCTTCTTCAAGAGCATCCATTCTTTATTTTCTTATTCTTCATGGTGACCTAATTATATATCAGCCAGTAGAGGCAGGATGTGGATATATGTGGGGTGATGGCTAGCTGAGGGGACACTTCGAAGAAGTAACTGTTTTGAGGTTTTATAAGAAATGAAATTCTTAATAGTTGAGGTGGAGAGCAAAGGACTCTTTGGAGGCAACCTTTTGAAGATGTAATAGAGGCATGGGGCATAGGCAGTCACAGGAAAGACAGCAGCTGTCAGAGACATTCTGTGGGGATATAAAAGGCTAGTACCTACAATGGAATGAATTTCAGTAAGAAAACAAAATAAAATTGCACCTGGGACCAGGAGAATAACAATAAAAGGAAAAGCCCTCTTGTTAGCTGAGCTGAAGGAAATGGTCCATTTGATTATGTAATGTAAAACTACAGTGGGCCAGTCCATAATGATAGTTTCCTTGAGGACAAAAGAGAGGTAATGAATAGAACATTTTAGAAGACAGCTTAATTTACCCAGATAACTAAGTAATGTAGCTTCTTATCTTACTATTTTTATAGTCTACAACTTACAACATGAATTTTTCTTTTGCTAATATAAATAGAGAAGTGTTAGAAGGTAGTTTTCAATGGAAGAGTTATGAAGTGTCATATTTTAAAGGCTGACACAATAGTGTAGAAATCCAGTTGATCTTCTCTCAGTAAAGATCAACATGCAAAACCCTCAGTAACTTACCACAGAGAAATTGTATTCTTCAGGTAACCTATTCAAGCAACCGATGGTCCTACCCAGTCATGACAACTATGAACCACATCAACAACATGGCAAGATATACATGAAGGTCCAATAGTGGTATTCATATCTTAGTGATAATCAGCAGCTGTATAATCGGATTTAAGATCTGCTGAACTGGAGAGAAATCATGCCTGGTACTGGAAAACCAGGACACGTGAGGTCATGGATCTTAGATGAGAACTTACTACTGCAACTTTATTAAATCATCATGATTTCTAACTGTGTTATAAATACTTATCCTGATATCCACAGACAAGTGTGTCTCTCATACCTCATTAAAGTGTGTCTCTTTGAAACAGATGGAGACAATTACACAAAACCACAAATGGTCAAATGCAGAGAATATGAAGTGCTTAGCCTCAGTGTATACATCCAAAACAGAACTCTTATACCTAAGGCTAAGGAAATATCAGGGAAGAAAAGTCAGAAAGTTTGCAAGAACCTAACAAGTCTACTGTGAGATTATGTCTCCTAGAAAAGACACGGAAGTTTTACCCATGATACCTAAAAAATATGGCTGCCTAAAGAAGACCTGAAGAAGTACATCACCAATAGACATGCTATCATAAAAAAGAGAAATTTCACAGGGCCCCATCCATAAAAAAAAAAAAAAAAAAGAGCTATAGGCAGTTAAGGAATTTAGGAGAAATAGTATCTCCCAAGGTTGAGCCCCTCTATTAGTTATCCAGTACTAAGTGGTCAACTTGGAAATCATACATACATGTGTTGTGGGAAATATTAAAAATGAATCCATGCTACTGCCAGCAACTCTCCACCCTGGTGGGCTGGCCTGCCATGTATTGGCGGGCAATGGCCTCCTGTTCTTAGCTAGTGGAGACTCTCTGACTCAGAGCTCCAAAATCCCTCCACCCAGCTCACTAAGTTCCCACTGGCGAGTCGCTACCACGCCAGCCCCATGCTTCAAAACTCCCAGGGCCTTTTGTGATGCACATCAGGCAAACCCACGCTTTGCCACTGTACCTTTCTCCCTGGGACCCGGTGGAACCACCACCACATGAAAGAAAACACCACAGAAACTTAATTCAGAATCAATGGTAACCCAATTGCTGGGCACTTCAACTAGAATCCTAATTTTGTAAACCATTTAAATCTAAATCATCTGGTGGTAAAGCCTTGCAGATTTGCTATATAAACCAGAGACAACAGTAGTGACATCTTGTCATCTCCCTATCGGTCCAAAAGCCCCCCTCTCTCTCCTGTTTCCTCTCTTTCCTATCCAACCTGGAAATCTTGCCTACCTGCCCAGTGATTGGTTCCTTTATTCATTGGGGAAGGTTCACAAGAAGTCACCTGAGTATGTGACTCATTTCCTGTTCCAGACAACCCCTCCTGGGAGAGTGGAATTAACATCAAAACACAGAAAGCACCAGGGCCATCCACAACATACATGTACAGTGAATTATTTTTATTATAAATGTATGCAGTAAGCTGGGCCGTGGTGGCGCACGCCTTTAATCCCAGCACTCCGGAGGCAGAGGCAGGCGGATTTCTGAGTTCAAGGCCAGCCTGATCTACAGAGTGAGTTCCAGGACAGCCAGGGCTACACAGAGAAACCCTGTCTCAAAAAACCACACACACACACACACACACACACACACACACACACACACACAAAGGAGTAAATTAATCTGACAGCTGTATTTCTTTACATCTGCTAGCTCCCAATAACCAAACAGAGAAACCAAGATTTATTTCAAGCTGCAGCTCAATAGCTGGGCAATATTTATTTATATTGACTCCTATGCTAACATAGCTACCTCCTAGACCATCACATGACACTTGCATATTATTATTTATCTGGTTCTTTGGGAATTAGATGTTTTCCTCATGATGTCTTTTTAGATCCTCTCCTCTTCTTGGCTCATTTCTTCATCTTCGTGGCAGATCTCAAACTCCTTTCTCCCCTCCCCCTGGCTGGCAGAGGTTTCTACCCTATTCTCTCTTCTGTCCAACCATTATGTAATCAGCATTTATTGACAAAGTAGAGAATAAATGGTAAGAATTTTTTACACAAACTTGAGACAAGAGATTCTTGGTGTAAGTATTACAATGCCATCTCTGGATTGAAATGAGATATTAATCAGCATTTGAATAACACAAGGGTAAACTTTACATAGTGTATCAAAACATTTTGTCTACACATACGAGTAACACTAAACGTATTGAGCAGGTTGTATTTATGTACCTATACATTTATATATGTGTGTAACAATAACAACGAAAAATAGAGCATTACTTTTAGAGGATGAGAAGATGGAGGACATGGAAGGGGTTGAAGGGAGGGGGTGGAGAGAGAAAAGGAAAATAAAAAAAATTTAAAAGATATTATGCTTGCCCAAGAGGGTTGTTGCTCATGAATGCCATTTGAAGGATTGTCTCCAGGATCCCATTTGGATACCAGATTCATCAGATTTATATAAAGTGGTGTATTGTTTCCATAAAATCTCCACACATCCTCCAGCACAATTCAAATCACCTCTAGGACAATTGGAATATCAAAGAAAATATAAACACAACATAGTTTTTATACAATATTGTATAGATTATAATGGCAAGGCAAAAAAAAAATGGATACATATTCAGTACAGACAGTTTCTTTTTGAGTATTTTAGGTTCCTGATTGGTTGAATCTGAATATGCCAAATTGTAGACACAAGTGATCTTATACACTATACAGGCCAAAAGTTTCTCATTAAAAACAACATTGTGGGATTATAGAAAAATAACTCGTGTCTATGATTATAGTCAGTGATTGTGTACATCCCAGGATAAGCTTTTCCTCCCTGGCTTAGTAAACTATTAGTAACTTTGTTTTGTACATAGAGAAACACTGAGCCTTGTATTTCATGATTTCTATAGAGAATATGCTCCATATTTTTTCCAGAAAAATTTAAGTTCTTTTTATTGGCTTAGGTAGAATTATGTTGATTTGTAGAATTTGTAGCATAGGAAATGACATTAAGGAGAAAGGATAGCATGGCTTAGATGCCACAGTGATGCCAGGTTTTTACTATTTGCTTGCCACATCTAAATAACACCAACTTGTCACAATAAATGAAACCATGTAAAGGTTTTACTCTAGCATACCATTTCATAGCACACGGTTTATGCGATTCCATGCAAGGGTAAAGCCCAATAGAGATAGCTTATTCTTTTTTTTTTCTTTTTTTGAACGAGACAATAAACTAAATACACTAATATCTTATAGTATTGTTTTACAAGAACCAGAAGGGCATATAAGTGCAAGTTTCATTAACATTGATGTCAAAAATATGTAATCAACTTCATTTCATTTTAAATGTAATGCTTGGTAATCTAGTATATTTTGACAATATTCTGAAATAAGTAAAAAGATTTAACATCAGGCAGCGTTGAATCCATACCTGTCACACAGATAAGGTCAGACCATTCGTGGAACTCAAGGAAATAATAGAAGAAGTTAACAAACTAGAGTTCAAGCTTCATGACTTCCAAAATTATTTCTCCAAGAAACATACTTTCAATTAAAAGTACACTAAATGTTGGGTAGAAAATTAAAGAACTGCACAAAGAAAACACTATAAATGTGGTTTGAAAAGTGTATCAAGAATCTTTTTTTTGGGGGGGGGAGAAAAGGGTTTATTGAGCTTACACTTCCACACACTGCTATTCATCACCAAAGGAAGTCAGGACTGGGACTCAAGCAGATCAGGGAACAGGAGCTGATGCAGAAGCCATGGAGGAATGTTACTTACTGGCTTGTTCGGCTTGCTTTCTTTTTCTTTTTCTTTTTCTTTTTCTTTTTCTTTTTCTTTCTTTTTTTTTTTTCATACTTTATTTACATTTCAAATGTTTCCCCCTTTCCAGATCTCCCCTTTGGAACCTCCCCATTTCCTCCAGGATACAATGAGAAGCGAGGAGATAGCTTATCCTAAGGTCCAGAATAATCTATTAGCTTGCTTCTTTCTACATTGCTAAGCTTATGCCTCCAGTTCCGGTAGTTCTGTGAAACTATATTATTTAACCTTTGAACCACAAGTGTCTAGACAAAGCTGTGACTGGGGACATAGCAAACTGAAGAAAGAAAATAACTTTTGTATAATGGTTAAGGATAGAATAAAGAAAAATATTTGCATCTCATAAGGGTGTGATATGGTTTGGATCTTAATCATCTCCCAATCACTTATGCTAGAAACCTTGTCCTCAGCCTGTGGCACTGTTCAGAGATGGTGGAACTTTAGAAGACTAGGCCTAATCAGGGAAAAGTTCCATCATTAAAGGTGTTCCCTAGGTGAGACATTGAGAAACTTGATCTTTTCCTCTCTCTTTTGATGTCTTGCAGCTCTAACTCCACATATGGTCATAGATGATGTTTTGTAACATCCAGACCCAAAGCTATATGGCCAAGTAGCCACAGAGGGAATCTTCCGAAATTGGAATATAAAACAAGTTTTTCTCCTTTTTAAAGTTGATTTTCTCAAGTGTTTTGTCACACCAAAATTCGGCTGTCTAATACAGTGTACACCTATAGATACATTTGTCCATTTTTCCTGTATATTAGGACAACCACAAGGTGAATGCTAACAGCCTCTGAGTGGTCAAGGGAAGGCTTGTAAAAGTGGTATACTAGGATCCTTAGAGACTGTGCAGGAACCACCATACGTGGGAGGTGGAGACCCTTAACCCCCTTAAGGGTGAGGCAGCACCCTCTACACCATATGCCTTCACTTGGATCTGGCAGCTTTTTTGACTCTGTTAGCCTCATAGAAGGCAAGGCCCAGAGACATGGTCTTCCTTCAGAGTCACTCCACTCCAGGTATGCAGAAATACATGACACACACTGAAATTAGCAGACTTGTGGTAAAACCACATTGGCCATGAAGAAATTCAAGGCACTGTGGACACAGTCTCAGAGGCCTCAGTGTTGCCACTCTGCCTTAACATATTAAAAGTATTTCACTGTACTTATATGAACACAAATAGAAAAAGATTATAGTGGAGGAAATACCATGTGACCACACAGTCAGCTAGATTTATAGCCATAAGACTAGAAGTAGAGCTATCAGTGGTGAGAGTCAGTGGAAGATTTCAACATATACAATGTTCTCTGCTGAAGTTTTAAGTTTTGCTTTGATGGGCATTATCTTGTACTTTTTTGGTCTGAGGAAAAATTTCTTTCAAGTTGTTTAAATTCAAATGCCAGAGTCCAGTTTAGGCCAGTAATTATAGAAAAAACAATCATTAGACAGAAATTCATGTTTCAAGTCCATGAACACACAAATAGTAGTTGGTACTGAGCTGCTGATAGGCAGAATGAATGCCCCGAATTGCTGTCAAAAAGAAACCTCCAGAGGATTTCTGAAAGTTTTGATGTTATTTGAAGTATGTAATGATATTATTTTAATACATTCTTCACTTAACTCCTAACTCTGTTGGAAGTTGGTCTGGTGCTGCTGTGTTCAAACACTCAATTCTATACCCCAACGTCTGGTTGCCCTAAAATGAGTGAATTCTCATGTACACCAGCTTTTGTTATGCAAACATAGCTTTTTAATTTAAAGCTCTTGGTTAAATAAAACTGGCAACAGCCAATTACTGGAGGGAATAGAGGCAGGCGGGTTTTCAGTTACCTGGCTGGGGTCACAGGTAGGAGAAAAAAGAGAAGGAGAAAGAGAGGAGATGAAGAGAGGAGGAGGCAGCCAAGATGGACCATGTACGTGTGACCAGGAGAAACAGCAAGTAACAAGGGGTATGGATGGTTGGGATGTAAGTTATAATAGGTCAAAGCCTGTCCAGTCTAGGCTTACAACATATAAGTAAATACCAGGATTGCGTATCCTTCATATAGAATATATAATTCCTACTACAAAACAGACCAACAGTTCATGGTGAGTTCTGTCTAATCTCGGTGCAATTCTATATTTGATGTTTATATTATACACACATCTATGTATCTGTCTATCTGTTCAATAGAAAAGAACCATAAATTCATAAAAACTGTGTTGGGTCACACTGAAAAGGGTTTCTAATACAGTTCTACATTAGGTGCCATGATTCCGTTCAGATGTTTTGAGTTTTCAAAATAGAATTGCATTTTTGGTGTTTTACTTCCTCCTGTTTGTCCCCTACTTAAGCTAAAAACCACTGTGAACAATTCTGAAGTTTATAGATACATTAGATCTGCTAAATTCTTCTAGCCTTAATTTTCAAAGTCATATGAAAATCTTGGCAAATGCCTAGGGTGGCAGACAAGGAAGGAGAGAGAACTGTGGCCCATAGAAAGTAGGAAAGATGAGTGTCACTTTCAGGGGACCTAGATATAGGCATCAACACATGGGCATCTCTGGTGACATGGTGGCATATAGTTTTGACCTATGGGAGAATTCTGCATGAGACCTCATGTTCAACTCTTAAATGACAAAAAGAATTCAAAGCTTGTCCTCCAGACTATTTATTTGTAGTAAAAGCTTTGTTGCCTTCTGTTAGAACATAAACCGAACTAGGTTTCCCTCGTGGGTGTAATGTAAAGACCCTGGAAATGTGCCACAATGCATTCAGGTGAGCTTGCTGCACTTCACTGGGATCAGCAGAGTGAAACATGCCAGAGTGTCTGGGCCCTTGTTCAGAGCTTCCAGACCCAACTACTGCAGCCACTGAAGGCCTCCCATGCCAAGCTGTGTGAAGTCATCAGACAATCTTGGTGGTTCTTTTCATTTTCCCTGATGAAAACTAAACATTCTCATGTTTCCCTTGGCTGGAAAGCCTCTCTTATTCAGCTCTCTAGGCTGGCCTGGCTGCTGTGTATATACATGACACCCAGTGCATGTTTTGCAGTTTGCTCTTTACAGGTGTGAAGGGTAGCAGTGTTTACCTGCATTATGGGAGCACTACTCTCTGGTTCTGCCAGCACCATGAGATGCACCCATGCCCCATACACATTACTTCAGAATACATTTCACCCTCTCAGACTTCCTGTAAAGTGGTGGCAGCATCCCCCTTTCTAATAAGGTAACTGATGCATGGAGCAGTTGGAGGTTCTGAGCACTTCTTACAAAACAGAACAGTGAAGACAGGATTTACACACAGAGCTACACTCATCTGGTTAGTGTTCCTTCTAAAGTGCTCTGCTTCTCATGGACAAGAAAAGGCAGGAAGTGAGGTCAATAAAATGGCTAGTTCTGTTCCGCTACATCACTGTCGTTCACAGGATTATGATAACATCAGTTTATTTGGTGGACAATAATAGATAAAAATTGGAAAAATAAGAAACAAGATAAGAATGTGAGAAAGATACCAAGGAAAGGGTCTGATAGCTGGTGACTCATTTGTGTCTCAGCAAGGTGTCACGTGGCATGGAGCCCATGATGAACACTGTACCCCTTTCTTTATGTAGGAGGACACAGATGATACTCCACTTTTCCACATAGGTACATACAGGCACACCCAGGCTCAGGAGGACCTGGTGCTAAAGCTGTGCTTCTGTGAGAACACCTTTAGATGCCCTACTGTTCCAGCCAATGGAGAAACTGTGACAGCTGCAAAAATCTGACTTACTAAAGAAATGTAGGTCTCATTTATGTCACTGTTAACTGGCTCACAATTGTTTCATCTGGGACAAATCATTCTTGAGTGTCCTCATGGCAAAACAGATAAAACCTTGGTTCTATTGGCTAGTATCCTCTTCACCAACCCCAAATAAGTGACCTAGGAAAGAGTGAGGAGCTACAAGGAAGAGCTGACCACATTATGACGTAGGAAAAAAAGGTTTAGTTTGCTACAGAAAAGGTGAATGAGGGAGGAGAAAGAAAAGTAACCAATCTTGCCCCTCCCCCATGCACATGAACACATGCCTGGGTGAGGGCTACTCCCTGTTATAAGCAAAGCTGTTGAGAATGAGAACACCAGCCACAGTAGTGAAGTCATGCAAATGCTATGCTTCCAAAGGCCACAGGAACTGTGGAAAGATTTATGTAAATATCTCATGCATTCTTGTGATCTAAGGTTTATGGAAATGAAAACCACAGAGTAAAAATTCGATGCCACATTTATTCCTCCATCTTCCTCTGCTGCTTCACAATAAAATTACAGGACATTTTCTGTATCCATTAATAAGATCAATTAGTTCATTTTTATCACCAGAAACACATGAACCAAAATGTGTAGCAAAAACTGGACCTTACAAAAGAAAGGAAGAAAAGGAAGGGATATCCCATAGCCCAGGATGGAGCCTGAGATATCTGGGCAAGAGTGAAAGCACCGTAACTAGTTTTCCATGAGCTTTGGGCTTTCTTCTCCTTCTTTCTTAATTTTGTGGTGGATTTTGGAGTGGGATGTCTCACACACAGATCATAGCTCAGATATTTAAATTGGTGATGCATCCTTGGAACCAAGTTTAAAGAAACCTCAGAGGAACACATGGTTTCCCATGTAGGCCCCACTCAGTATGCCATTCCCCAGGCTCATCCTGATGCTTTAGAAGCATCAGGTCTTCTAAAGTCTGGGGCCTAGCAATAAGGGGGTGGCATTTTGAAAAGGAGCTATAGATGCTATGGGCATTGTTCAGCCACTTACCTTACATTGTGTGGCAGGAAAGTCAGAACCAGGAGAACACATTTCCATCCTAAGTAGATATATTTTTGTGTGATGCTAAAATTTTAGTTGAACTTGTGTCCTAGATTGTTTTCTTTTTCTTTAAACCCTTGTTCACTTCAATATACATGCTACTCATAAACTGAATGAATTCCACTCAAGGAAGCAGGAAATTGCCTAATTTAAACAAACAAACAAATAAACAAAAATCTAGCTAAGTTTCCTTCTTGTCTTTGAATGGAATCTCCAGAGTCCACAGTTTCACTGTTTCAGTTATTGAAAGTCCATCCAGAATTAAATGAAATCTTTAATCATATGCCTGGTAGAAAGTGTTTCCTGCCTCTGCTCCTTTTCAGCTCTGAGTCAGCACTGAGGCCTGACTTGGTGAATGAGAATATTCTTTTTAGATTTTTTTTTTTTTGCTATGCAGCTAGTTCTAGGGAAAGAGGGGGTGGAGGCTAAGAGTCTCATTTACTGCTGAAACTATTATCTGACATCAATGTCTTCCTAGGGACTCTGAGGCCTGACTTTCGTTACATATGTGTTCTCTCTGATTCTTTGGGAAACACCCATTTCAGAAGTACACAGTTAGCATCATTCAGCTGATTGCTTTGACCCAGTCTTGACTTCTCGGATATCAGCATTATAGAATCTTAAACACGAAGATGTGAGCCATGATCTGCCCCCTTAATAAAAACACAGCCCTCTCCATCCTAGCCTCCTTGTATTGCTCTTGTAGAGGTTTATATAGTCCTTTCCAGTTAGATTTTGCCAATGAGAAATAGGCATACACATCCAGCTCTGCAAGGTCCCCTTGATGGTCCTTGCATGATGCCACTAAGCAAGTGTGTTGTCTTTACTTGGCTTGAATACCATAGCACCTCACTGTATGTTGGTCCACAACATTCCCTTCTTTGGGGAACATATATTAAATGCAAAGCTGTCATAGGAAGCCTCCGAGGGAATGTTAAATAAAAAAACAGAGTTATGAGAACGTTAAAAAAAAAAAAATCAAAAGTGGTCATCAAAAGAATGTTGAACTAAGGAAAAGAGAAGAAGTAGAAGGAAATCTTTTTGACATTTTTATTTTTTCACTCTGCTCCTCCTCCTGCTTGGTGGTGATCTTACAAAAGACAGCTTAGAAAAGAACTCTAGTCTCTGAATCCAGGATATGAAATGAAAATCACTTTGCGTGTTTTAACTCTCTGAAGAACTGATACAAGGTGCCTATGTCTGGATAGACTAGCTCAGAAATGACTCAAGGTAAAGAAATAGTAGGAACACTAAGCAATCTACAGCCTCGTGGCAGAAGACAACAATTGAGACATCCAATGGACCATATAAATCTGAGGAAGAAAATCTGGTTATCATTTCTTTGTGATATTACAACAGTCATAAGGACTTCAATTTGACTGAGGAGCAGGCCATACCAGTCAGAAGAACAGGCCCTTGGCCTCAACTAAGACAGCCTGCAATATTCAGGTATAGGCTATACCAGTCAGAAAAACAGGTGAGTGAACCACCTGCCAGCTGAATTGCCTACTCCCTAGATTTGTTCCCCACAGACCCATTCCACCCATCCCTGTCACATTACTTCCCACCCTGCTGCAGTGCCACTGCCCCCAACTCCTTCTGCCCAGGTGCAGGCCACGCAGTCAGAATAGGTGAGTGATCTTCCTGCCTGTGGCGCTGCCCCACTCCCTAGATTCAGTTCCAAAAGACCCATTCTACTTGTTCCCCTCTCGCACCACTGCTCACCCTGCCGACATGCTCCTACACCCAATCTCTGTAGATTTCAGCTGGCCAGGCACAGGCCACTATAGTCTGCAGAATAGGTGCAGGCCAAGCAAGTTAGAAAACCAGAAGAACTCAGGCAGAGACTCCCTTCAGGATCAGAGACCACACCAATCATCAGAAGCACAGATAGGCAGTCCTTCAGTGGACCCCCTCCATTCACTCAGTGTTTCCCATCCTTACTCCTCTCATCATCATCTTATTCCACCCCCTACCAACTCAGAGGAGACCCCTGCTGCAACAAAGGGCAAGCTAGCCACCAGAAGTCCACTCCCCAATTTGGGCAGAGACTCCCTTCTAGATCAGAGGTCATGATAGCAGCCAGAAATCCAGGTCACAATGACTGGAAAACTAAAGAGGAAACAGAAACCAAGGAACAAAGCACCCACCTAGCATAGAAGAACTCAGAAATCATCATCTAGACCTGTAGTCAACCAAAATCAGATGCCTAACTGCCAGCTTTAGAACACAATCAATAACAGACAGGGCAACATGGCACCACCAGAGCACAGCCATGCTATGATAGCAGACCTGAGTAGTCTAACATAGCTAAACTATAAGAAAATGACCATAAAACCAATGTTTTGAGGATGATAGAGGCCCTTAAAGTGGAAATAAAAAAATCCCTTAAAGCAATTAGGAAAAAGCAAATAAAAATTGGAAGAAATTAATAAATCCCCTAAAGAATGCCAAGAACAACAAGAAACAAACAAACAAAAAGGTGAAGGAAATTGTTCAAGACTAAAAGTAGAAATAGAAGCAATAAAGAAAACACAAAAGAGGGAATTCTAGAAATGGAAAATCTGGGTAAGCAAATAGAAACTGTAGATGCAAGTATCGCCAACAGAATACAAAAGATGTAAGAGAGAATCTCAGGAATTGAAGATAGAAAAAAATGGATCATCAATCAAAGAAATTGATAAATGTAAAAAATTGCTATAAGACTATACAAAAAAAAAATAGATTGAGCCAGAACAAAAAATGTCCCTCATCACAAAATAATCAAAGCTCCAAGCATTTGGAACAGAGAAAATATATTAAAGAGTACAAGGGGAAAAGGTCAATGTGGTAGTTTGAATATGCTTAAGCCAGCAAGTGGCACTATTAGGAGGTGTGGCCTTGCTAGAGGAGGTATGGCCTTGTTGAAAGAAGTATGTCATTGTGGAGATGGGCTTTGTGACCCTCCTCCTGGCCATGTGAGAAACAATCTGCTCCTGGTTTCCTTTGGATAAAGATGTGGAACTCTCAACTTCTCTAGCCCTACAACTGCCTGCACACTGCCATGCTCCTGCCTTGATGACAATTGATTGGACCTCTTAACCTGTAATTCAGCCCCAGTTAAACATTGTCCTTTATAAGAGTTGCCTTTGTCATGGTGTCTGTTCACAGAAGTATAACCCAAACTGAGACAGCCAAATAAGATGTAAAGGCAAATCTATTAGAATTATACCTGACTTGTCAATAGAGATAGGACTAGAAGGGCTTGGAAAATATCTTACAGACTCTAAGAGACCATGGATGCTAGCTCATACTACCACAACCAGCAAAACTTTCAATTACCAAAGGTAAAGAAGACAAGATATTTCATGATAAAGTCAAGTTTAACTAATATTTATCCACAAATCCAGCCCTACGGAAGGTACTAGAATGAAAACTCCAACCCAAAAAGATTAGCTGTACACACAAAAACAAAGGCAATGAATAGTCTCATACCAGCAAAACCCAAAGAAGGGAAACTCACATACTTACACACACACACACACACACACACACAAAGAGAGCGAGAGAGAGAGAGAGAGAGAGGGATACACACATACACACACACACAACTATCAACAACAAGAAACTAACATGAATTAAAAATCATTGGTCATTAATATCTCTCAATATTAATAGAGTCAATTCCCCAATTACAAAAAGAGACACAGGCTAATAGAATGGATACATAAACAAGGTCTATCTTTCTGCTGAACACAAGAAACATGCCTTAACACAAAAGACAAACAGTACCTCAGAGTAAAGGTTTGGAAAAAGATTTTCCAAGCAAATCGACATAAGACACAAGCTGGTGTAGCTATTCTAATATGTAACAACATAGACTCCACACTAAAGGTAATCAAAAGAGATAGAGAAGGACATTTTATACTTATTAAAAGAAAAATCCATCAAGGTGTCATTTTACTTCTTAACATCTATACATCAAATGCAAGGGCACCCACATTTGTATAAAGGAAACATTACTAAAGCTTAAATCACACCTTGAACCCCACACATTAATAGTAGACTTCAATATCTTACTCCTACCAATGGACAGATCATCTAGACAGAAACTAAACAGAGAAATAATGGAAATAAGAAATATTATGAACCAAATGGACCTAACAGATATCTACAAAGCATGTCATCCAAACACAAAAAACTATACCTTCTTCTCAGTACTTCAAGGAACCATCTCCAAAATTGACCATATAGTTACCATATAGAAAACCTCAACTGATTAAAGAAAATTAAAACAACTCATTATATTTTATCAGATCACTATGGATTAAGCTAGATGCCAACAACAACAGAAACACAGGAAAGCCTACAAACTCCTGGAAACTGATCAACTCTCTATTCAATGACCTCTGGATCAGGGAAGAAATAAAGAAAGAAATTAAAGACTTTCTAGAATTCAATGAAAATGAAGGTACAACATACACAAACTCATGGGACACAATGAAAGTAGTGCTAAGAGGAAAGTTAATAACACTAAGTACCTTCATAAACTAAAGATTTTTCACACTAAGAATTAAAAGTACACTTGAAATCTCAAAGAAGAAGAAGAAAGAGGAGGAGAAAGAGGAGGAGGAGGGGGAGGAGGAAGAGGAGGAGGAGGAGGAGGAGGAGGAGGAGGAGGAAGAAGAAGAAGAAGAAGAAGAAGAAGAA
>JADRCH010000145.1:1042537-1058535 GCA_019843965.1 Rhynchomys soricoides | reverse complement strand
AAGAAGAAGAAGAAGAAGAAGAAGAAGAAGAAGAAGAAGAAGAAGAAACAAACACACCCAGGAGGAATAGACTGCAAGAAGTAATCAAACTCAGGTCTGAAATCAATATATTAGAAACAACAAGAACAATACAATGAATCATCTAAAATAAGAGCTAGTTCTTTGAGAAAATCAACAAGGTAGATAAATCCTTAGCCAAGCTAACTAAAAGGCAGAGAGACAGTATCCAAATTAACAAAATCAGAAATGAAAAGGGAGACATATCAACAGACACTGAGAAAATCCGAATGATCACTAGGTCATACTTCAAAACACTATATTCCACAAAATTGGAAAATTTAAAAGAAATGGACAATTTTCTTGATAGATATCAATTGTCAAAGTTAGATCAAGATCAGATGAATAATTTAAATAGACTTATACTCCTTTATAAGAGTTACCTTTGTCATGGGTCTGTTCACAGAAGTATAACCCAAACTGAAACAGCCAAGTAAGATGTAAAGGCAAATCTATTAGAATTATACCTGACTTGTCAATAGAGACAGGACCAAAAGGGCCTGGGTACCCTTAGGAAATAGGAGCAGTCATTAAAATTCTACCAGGCTTTCAAAAAAGAAAAGAAAGAAAGAAAGAGAAAAGAAAAGAAAATCTAATGGTTTACTCCTCAAATAATTTAACAAACTAGAAACAGAAGAAACATTGGCAAATTCATTTTATCAGTCTAGAGTCACTCTGATACCCAAACCACACAAAGATTCAACAAAGAGAATTACAGACCAATTTCTTTCATGAGTGTTGATGTAAAAATATTCAATAAAGTACTTGCAGACTGAATCCAAGAACACATCAAAGGCATGACCCACTATGATCAAGTAGCTTCATCCTTGGGATGCATGGATAGATTAACAAATCTGTCAAAACCCAACTCTCCTTCATGATAAAAGTCTTAGAGGAACGTAAGGAGCAAGCCTAAACATGATAAAGGTAATTTACAGAAATCTTGTGGCCAACACCAAATTAAATGGAGAAAAACTCAAAACAATTCCACTAAAATCAGAAATAAGTCAAGGCTGCCCACTCTATCTGCATCGGTTCCATATAGTGCTTGAACTTCTAACTAGAACAATAAGACAACTAAAGGAAATTGTGAGGATACAAATTTGAAAGCAAGATGTCAAAATATTGCTATTCGCAGATGATATGATCGTATACATAAGTTATCCCAAATATTCTACCAGGGAACACCTACATCTGATGAGTGACTTCTGGGAGGTGAAATGGTTAAACACAAGATTAACTAAAAAGAGATTAGTAACTTCCTATATACAAATGCCAAATGGACTGAGAAAGAAATCACGGAAACAACACCTTTCACAATACCCAGAAATAATATAATAAGTCTTGGGGTAACTCTAAACAAGAAAATGAAAGATCTGTATGATACAACTTCAAGACTTTGAAGAATGAAATTGAAGAAGATATCAAAAGATGGGAAGATTTCCCACGCTCATGGATTGATAGGATTAACATCATAAAAATGGCCATCTTACCAAAAGCAACCTCCAGATTCAAAGCAATCCCCATCAAAATTCTTTACAGACTTTGAAAGAACAATACTAAACTTCACATGGAAAATGAAAAATCCTAGGCCAACTAAAACAATTCCATACAATAAAAGAACTTCTGGAGGTATCACAATCTCTGATTTCAAGCTGTATTGCAGAGCTGTAGTAATAAAAATTGCATGGAATTGGTATAGAAACAGACAGGTTGGTCACTTGAATTGAATTGAAGACCTAGACAATCAAAACACCAATGGACACTTGATGTTTGATAAAGAAGTCAGGAATATACAATGGGAAAAGAAAAACATATCCAACAAATGATGCTGTTCTAACTTCGTGCCTGTATGTAGAATAATGCAAAGAGATCCATATTTATCACCCTGCACAAAACTCAACTGCAAGTGGATCAAATATCTTAACATAAAACCAGATACACTGAACCTGATAGAAGAGAGAAAAATGCAGATTAGCCTGGAAAGCACCGGCACAGGAGAGAACTCCCTGAACAGAACAGCAATAGTGTGGGCACTAAGAACAACAATAAAAAAAAAAATTCTTGAAAATCTTCTTTAAGATAAAGGATACCATCAATAGGACAATGTGGCAACCCACAGAATAGGAAAAGATTTTCACCAACTCCACATCTGATGGGGATAAATTCCAATATATATATATATATATATAAAAACTCAAGAAACTAGACATCAATAAACCAAATAATCTAATTAAAAATGAGGTATACACAGAGAATTCTCAACAGAGGAATCTAAAATGGTTTGGAAATCTTTAAAGAAATGATCAACATCTTTAGCTTTCAGGCAAAGGCAAATAAAAATGACTTTGAGGTTCCATCTTACATCTGTCAGAATGGCTAAGATCAAAAACACTAGTGACACATTCGTGCAGGAGAGGATTTGGAGCAAGAGTAACACCCCTCCATTGCTGGTGGGAGTGCAAACTTGTACAACCATTTTGGAAAGCAAGATGGTGGTTTCTCAGAAAATTGGGAATCAATCTACTTTAAGACCCAGATATGCCACTCCTGGGTATATACCCAGAGGCTCTCCACCATACCACAAGATCACTTGGTCAACTATGTTCATAGCAGCCTATATTCCTAATACCTAGAAACTGGGAACAACCCAGATGTCCCTCCACCAAAAAACATGTAAAGAAAATGTGATACATTTACACAATGGAGTATACTTTGCTAAGAAAAATAAGGGCATCATGAAATTTGCAGGCAAATGGATGGAACTAAAAGAAATAATCACCCTGAGTAAGGTAACCCAGAAAGGCAAACATGGTGTGTTTTCACTTATAAGTGGATGTTAGCTGTAAAGTAAAAAATAATTAAGCTATAATCCACAAACCCAGAGAGGCTAAGTAACAAAGATCTCGGAAAATAGAACAGATTTTTCAAGTGGGCTCTGGGTGGATGGAATCAGGTGTGAGGGGTAGATGAGGGAAGAGGAAGAAAATTATAGGAGAGATAGCTGAAATTGAGATGCTTTTTGGAGGTGAAGTAGAGACTTGTGCAATAGAAAGTCCATGGAATTTACAAGAGTAACCCTAACAAAGATTCCTAGTAATGGGGGACATAGAGCCTGAATTGGTCATCTTCTTTAACCAAGCGGAGGGATTGGGACACCATCCCAGCCATAAAACCTTTGACCTACAATTTGTCTTGCCTGTAGAATGTTCTGGGATCAAGGCCTAGCAATAATCGTCATCAGAGAGACTTCATCCAGCAATTGATGAGAGCACATGTGGTGTCCCATAGCCAAACATTAGCTGGAGCTCAGGGAGTCCTGTGAAGGAGGGGGAAGAAGAATGGGAGGAAACAGAGAGGTCAGGGACACTACAAGAACAAGCAAGGTCCACAGAACCCAGCTGACAAAAGTCATGGTGGCTCACAGAGATCAGGGAGCCTGCTGTGGTCTGACGTAGGTCCTCCACATATATGTAGTGGATAAGTAACTTGGTGTTCTCGTAGGACTCCTAACAGTGGCAGTAGGGGCTGTCTCTGACTCTTTTGCCTGCTTATGCAACTCTACTTCTCCTGCTGGGTTGCCTAGTCCAAATTTGTTGTGATGGTATGTACCTGATCTTATTGTAGCCTTGTATGCTACATTTGGTTGATTTCCCTGGGAGGCTTGCTTTTGTCTGAAGGGAGTGAAGTGGGATGGGCCTCAGGGAGAGGAGATGTTGACGGGAGGGGAGGGGGGGAAAACTGCACTTGGGATATAATATATGAGAGAAAAATAAAATAAGAAAAGAGCACTGCAATCCGCTGGGAAAGTTCGAAAGCAATATTTATATTCAGGGGAGAATACTTGAGTAGAAAAGACATAAGAAGATCATCTTCTCACTGTTCAATAGCTTGCAAGCTGAGAGCCAGCAGAAAAAATGAAGAATATGTAAGAATTGTAACCATATTCACTTAGTGTTGAAGATGCTTCACACCACAGAATTAATCTTCAAAGACCAGAAAAGTTTTTTGTTTTGTTTTTTGTTTGTTTGTATGTTTTCATCTTTTAAGATCTTGATGCTCAAGGAAGTTTTTATCAAAATATTAGGTATAAAGAAAGAGTTTTTAGTGACTATATAAGACAAAGACTACTAAATTCATAACTTTTGCTGTAACAAAAATACGTAAATATCACAACTTGAAGGAAAGAGTTATTTTTGCTCCTGCTTTAATGTTTTAATCCACGGTCCACGGTCACTTGGACACTTAGAACTAAAGTGAGACCAAAGAAGTAGAGCAGTGTGAGCATTATGAAGAAACATAAAACTGGAGCTAGAGGGTGGAGAGAATTAGTTTGTTGTGAGTGTCCAGCTAAAACCACATGGGGCCATGCTGAGGTCCCAGACTATGCTGCCTCTGAGGGCTATGTCTGGGTCTGCAGCTATCCAGCCAGTGGCAGGGGTCAGTGTCGATGTCTATAGCTCATATTACCACTAGAGGACATGGAGATATCCCTGTTAGGTGTAGCCACTAGGGACCACATGGATGTCCAGGGTCTGTGCAGAAAGAGCCTTACTATCACTGGCTGTGGTGCTTTGGAGAGCTTGCCTCACTTCTTATCAGGGCAGTACTTGGGAGAGCAGTCCCTCCATCTTGTGCAGGCAGCACAGTGCAGCTGGTACTGGTGGCAAGGATTTGGGAGAGCTGGCCCTGAGTGTAAGAGAGCAAGAGAGCTGGCTCCACCACTTATCTTGCAGCCCTCTCTCCACCCCTCACCACCTGCTCCCTACCTCCTAATTGCTGTTGGGAGAGCAGGTTCCTCTAAGGTCATGAGAGCTGGTGAGCTGGCCCTGTCCCTAGCCTGAGCAGCACAGTAAGGCTGGCACTGGTCAAGAGATTTTGGTTAGCCAGCCCTGAGTGCAAAAGCCAGGGATAGCTGGTTCCCTCACTTCTCTGCTGTGAAGTAGTGTATTAGGTATAGGGTGATGCCCTACCTCCATTTCCCTCACTACCTGTTGCAGAGAACTGGCCCCAGGAGAGCAGATGAGCTGGTCCTGCTTCTTGCCAGCTGCAGGACTCAAGAGAGCTTACCCTGTATCTTACCTGTTCCTAGCACAGGGAGCATCAGTAATCTAGCCCTGCCTCCTACTGATCACAGTTATTAGGTGACCTACCTGGAGCAGTGCTATAAAACTTGCCCTGGTGGTGTAGACAAGAGAAAATGGGCACAGTGACTAGCTATCTCAGCCCACCCCCAAATCTATATCATCTGTGATTTGTTAGGATGCATTGAAAGGCCACTCCCGCTGATCCAAAACTGCAGGATCAACAGGACATGGGGAAACAGGAGGATAATTAGGAGTGATGAGAATCTAATGTTGATGGTGACACAGAAACCAGAGTTCTCAAACTAGACCAATGACTCATTATAAGGGATGTTTGCAAGTGAAAACGTGTGGACAGAGCGGTATATTGTAGGACACACTGACATGCTACAGCTTCTATAATGAGGATGTTTTCTATGTTCAGGATAGTTTGTTTCTTTGTGTGTATGTGTGTGTGTGTGTGTGTGTGTGTGTGTGTGTGTGTTTTAGTAAGGGCAGATATGAAGGAGATGATCAGGACTGGGGTACATAATGTAAAACTCGCAAAGAATCAATGCAAAGTAAAAATAAAAACAACAAAAAAGAAAATTCATCTCATGGCATCATAGAAGAAGAAATATTTTGATATTTAACACATTATAACATTCAAATGTCTTTGTTCTAGCCAGAAGTGTCATATATACTCAGATCATCTAATGATAAAGGGAAAGAAAAATTATGCTCAAAGAAATAGTGGCTCATTCAAAGGAATAAAATAAAATAAATGGAAAGAAACCATACCAAGGAGAAGCTATTAATATTGGACTTACTATATAGCGATTTTAACTCAACTCTCTCAAATATGCTCAGAGAAATAAAGGAAAACATAGGCAAAGAAGTGTTCCATTTTATCACACACACACACACACACACACACACATATATATATGGAGAGAGAGAGAGAGAGAGAGACTAATACAGAACATTTGTATCAGAAAGTATGGTTATTGTGCAGTTCTTAGGCCTCTAGAACTGGTTTATGGGAGGAATCTGGAAGAGCTTACAGATGCGGGCTATAAATCTGGACAGGACTTCAAGCAAAGCTTAGGGGAGCATTCTGGTGGAAACTCAATAGACAAGAAAGCTGAGAAAAATGTGAACAATGGAGGCCCAGCTCATGAGATTTCAGACAAGGACTCTATCAGGAAATGGGCTAAGAGTAATTTGTGTGATATTCTGGCAAGAATTCTGTCAGTATTCTGCTAAATTTTCTGAGAAACTGAGACTGAATGTCAATATACTAGGCTAACCTGTTTGGTAGAGGAAAATCCATGACATAAAAGCCTCCAACTTGGGAAAATGCAAATTCATACCAAAGATCTTAGACTCAAAATTCTGGAGTGTTTCTTGCTCTTGGAAAATAATTGTCTGGATAAGTGTTTTCCCAGAGTTGGTACATAGCCACTGCTACAGCTGTGGTCAAAGAGGACAAAGTACCCCATGAGTTGGCAAGCAGAACTTGACAGCATCATCTACAAGACACTATTTTTAAAAGATTCAAGAGTGAGCAAGCACATGGAGTCCTGCATCATGGGGTTCTAGAGGACAATTGAGGCAAGGCAATGTGACATACTTTGCCTCTCTACAAGGAGGCCATGTGTGAAACAGTGGAGGCAAAACTCAAGTTGCAATGTAGAACTTGGGAGGTTGGAGATGCCAGAGTCATGAGGTATCCATTGAGAAAAGCTGAAAGTCCTGCCCAGGAATGAAGAGGGGCACTAGTGTACTCCAGGCAGTGCAGCTTGACAGTGATGCTACTCAAGGCCTTTAGAGCCCAGCTGATTCTGTCATGAGCTGCAGATGCTCACCATGGAGCTACAGAACTTGATGTTTGTCATGTTGTGGTTTGGTCTTGCTTTGGTCTATTCATATCTTGCTTTGCTCTTGTTTTCCCCTTTGGAATAAGAATGTTTATACTCTATTACTGTGTATTTATTGTGGTTTTAACATGGAATGTTCTGCCTTGGCACTTATGTTTGAGTATTGGTCTCCAGCTATTGAGGAAAGTTTGCAACTCTGGGGGAGTAGATCCTTGAGGGGAAAAGTATGTTACTAAAAGCAAGCTTTGAAGTTAGATAGCTTAGCTTCTCTTGATGTTCTCTCCGTTTCTTGACTGCTGGTGAAATTCTTTCTCAGCACAAAAGGAAGAAATTAGAAATCAGGAACAGAGACAAAACTTGAAAGCTCATAAGCATATGGAAGTTCAATATACTTTTAAACAACTAGTAGGCCAAAGGAAAAAAATCACAAGAGAAATTAAAATACATTTTGAGATTAAAATGAAAATATAGTGTATCAGAACTTGTGAGGTATGAAAAGGCCACAAGGAAAGTTTGTAGATGTAAAGACACATATTTAAAAATAAGAGCAATTTAAATTAGTAGTCTTATTTTATCCTGAAAGTTACTAAAAAGAGAAGGGCAAATCAATGCTAGCAGATAATGAAAATGATATAAAGATTATATCAGAGATAAATAAAATAGACAATGTAAAATAACATAAAGAAATAAAAAATTGGGGGTTTTAAATATTTAAAGTATAGATAGGGATATTTGTTATGATTTTATATTTAGCAATGGATTCTTAAATATGACATCAAAAGCATGGGCAACAAAAGAACATTTTGGTAACTTAAGATTTATAAAATTAAAAAAAAAGTGTTCATAAAAATGTAAACAGGAAGATAAAATGACAGCTTGCAGAATGCTAAAAATGATTTGGAATTACACTTGGTAAGGACTTAATATGTAAAATATACAGGAAACTACAAATTAGCAACAAAAAACACAAAACAATTTAAAAATGGTCAACATTTGAACCTGACCCACAAGCACCATCCAACATTCCAAGATCTAGTTACAGTCATGATGTACTGGCTTTCCTTAGTGAGTCCACCCAGAATCTAATCCTTGCCTACTAGCTTCATACTCCTAAGGCCAAGTCTAAATGTGCAGCTCTGGCTTTACCCAGTGAGGTCCCTAAAACATCCTCCACTATGCCCATCCCCACACTCCTAAACCTAGTATAGTACACATAGCTTACTCACCAAAATTGCCTACTGAGTTCCTAAAAACCTAGCTCCCTACCACTTCCCCACAGAATATCAGGACTTGAAGATAAAGTTGAGAAATTGGATCACTCTGTGTGTGTGTGTGTTTGTATAATATTAAATATTTATAATATATTAAAGGAACATTCACAAATTATGGAACAAAGACTGAATCTCTAAATTAACGGTAGAAGAATTCTAAGTTAGTTGCATAGAACTGATCTTTAACAAGATAACAGAAGAAAATATCCCCAAATTAGGAAAGACACACCCATATAGACACAAGATGGATACAAAAGACCAAATAGAAAGGGACTGAAAGGAAACTCTTCTCAACACATAATATCTATAACACTAAATATAGAACAAAAAGAGGGTATTGAAAGCTGCAAGGGAAGAACCACATGTCACAGATAAAGGAAACTTCATCAGAATTGTTCAGTTGAACTATTGAAGTCAGAAAGAACCTGGAAAAATGCATTCCAAATTTGAAAAGATCACAGATAGAAACCTAGATTTCTGTACCCACAAAAGCTATCCACCATAGTAGAAGGCAGAAAAATAAAATCTTTCCATAATATAAACAAACTGAAGCGAATCTTGTCCACCAAGCAAATCTAAAGGGAAGACCAGAAGCAATACTTTGGGCCAGATAAATGAAGCTATAACTATTAAAATTCAAAATAGGATGGAGAAAAAACAAAATCAAAAACAAAACAACTACAATTATATGCTTTCAATATTAACTTTAGGTATGAACTGCCTAAACTTTCAAATCTGGACATGGTATAGATGAATGGATTAACATACACAATTCATCTTTCTTTGTGTACAAGAAACACATCTTCAAAGATACTACTTTTAAGTGAAAGGATAGAAAATAATATTTCAAGTGAATGGGAACAGAAAGCAAGTAGATGTCACTATACTAAAATATTTCACACTAAAATTAATCAGAAGAGATAAAGACACTTATTTCTAACTAATGGAAATCAAGAAAACAGTAAATATTTGTGCCAAACTCTGCCAGACCCAATTTCATATAATGCCTACTATTGGACTTAAAGACTCAGTTTAACTCCAGCTAAGTAACAGGTGATTTTAATATGCCATTTTCTCCAAGACACAGGCCATATAGACAAAAACCTAGAAACATCAAAAACGAATGAAATCATACAACAAATATATATAACATATCTGGAGAATATTTCATCCAAACACCAAATAATACATGTTCTTTTCAGCAGTTCATAGAAGGTTCTTTAAACTAGACCATACACAGGGATATAAAACAAATTTTGATAAATTAAAATAACTTCTTATAACCTCCCTAATCATAATGCAATAAAGATGAAAATTAACAGCAAACAAATCTATAGAAATTATGTAAATCCATGAACATTAAGCAACTCACTGATGAATAATGATTGAGTAAAAAAGAAATTAAGAAAGAAATATATTTTCTGGAATTAAAAGAAAATGCAAGCCCAATACTACAAAGTATCTGAATACATTAAAAGCAGCCCTGAGAGGGAAACTTATAGCTCTAATAGCACAAATAAATTACTTAATGACACAACTTGGAAAAGCAAACCAAGATGAATTCAAGGCAAAAATAATAATAATAAAATTGAGAAGTAATTAATGAAATAGAAACAAGCATCATATAAAATTATTATGAAGAATTTATACAAACAATAAATCAAAGTGCTGGTTTTGAGAAGATAAACAAGATTAGCATATCCGCAGCCCATTTCTCTATTCATCTATCTATTAATGGCTCTTTTTTGAAACATGATCACTCTATGTAGCTTGATCTGTCTAGAAATTGACTATGTAAATCAGTCTGGACTCAAAGAGATTCAATTGCATCTACCTTCTGAGTGCTGGAATTAGAGAAATGGTCAACAACACCTGGCTCCTTGTCCTATTTAATCAAAATAAAGAAAAAGAATACTTAAATTATCAAAATCAGAGATGGACAGGAAACCATTATAACAGACACCAAAAAACAAAACAAAACAAAACAAAAATCATCAAATTAATTCCATTAAAATCAGAAACGAGACAGGGATGTCTACTATCCTCGTTCTTTTTAAATATAATGCTTGAAGGACTACTTGGAGCAATTCAAAAAAAGAAGAAAATTCAAGTGATATAAATTGGAAAAGAACAAATCTAAATATCCCTATTTTCAGGTAACATAAGAAATAGCAAAAATCCTGCAAGAAAACTTCTGGAAATGATAAGCATAACAACATACCAAAGTACAAAATTAACTTAAACAATCAGTACCCTAAGAATCAGACATACTGAGAAAATGATGAAGGAAACACTTCCACTCTCAATAGCATTAAAAATATATCTGGGAATAAATCTATGTAAGGAAGTGAAAGCTGTCTGCAATAAAAACCTTAATGAGGTAAAGGAAGAAAACAAAGATGGAAAACCTTCCATGATATACATTGGTAGAGTATTGTGAAAATGAAACTCTACAAAAAGCAATCTTCGGATTTAATGCAATCACAATCAAAATCCCCATGATATTCTTCACAAAAATAGAAAAAAATTCTAAAATTTGTACAGAATCACAAAAGATCCCAAATAGCCAAGTCAAGCCTGAGCCTAAAAAGAAAGAAAGGAAAGAAGAAAGAAAGAAAGAAAGAAAGAAAGAAAGAAAAGAAAAGAAAAGAAAAGAAAAAAACAATACGTGGGGGATTATAATTCCAGATTTCGAGAGATACTACAAGGATATAATGATAAAAAAAAAGTATGAAGCGGGCCTAAAAACAGATGTGTAAACAAATAAACAAAAGAGAAGACTCAGACACTACTAATAATGATAACTATGGTATATTTAACACAGAGGGGGAAATGGGCTCTGGAGAAAAGACAACACTTTTAACAAATGGTGCTGGGAAAACTGGATGCCTCCATGTAAAAAAATGAAATTACACTGATCTATCAACCTGCACAAAATTCATCTCCTGCATTGATCAAAGACCTCCATTTGAAACCTGAAATGCTGAACTCAGTAGAGGAAAAGATACCTCAATCCTAGAAAATATAGGTGTGGAAAAGAACTTTCTGTATAAGACTCCATTTGCCCAGGAATTAAACCCAACAATTGTCAAATGGGACATGTGAAAACTAAAAATATTTCTGTATAACAAAGGTTATAACATGGTTGTGAAGAGTAAAGAAGAAGCCTACAGAGTAGGAGAAAATTGCCCATGTGCCCAATAAAGGATTAATACCCAGATTATACAAAGAACTCAAAACAAAAACAAAAATAAAACAAACAAAAAAAAAGAAGTAAGAAAATAAATGACTTACTTTTAAAAATGGCCTTAGATCTGAATGGAAAGTTGTCTAAAGAAGTGGGTAGGACACTTTTTCCCGAGTCTAGAGCACCAACCCAGGAGTGTACCTGGAGGGATCCATGGCTCCCTCCAGATACATATGTAGCAGAGGATGGCCTACCTTAACAGCAATGGGAGGGAAGGCCCTTGGTCCAGGGGAGGTTTGATGCCCCAGAGTAGGTGGATTCTGGAGCAATGGGGTGGGAGAGTGTGGGTGGGTGGTGGAGTATTCTCATATAGGCAGAGAGGAAGGGGAAGGATGGATGTGGGATGAGCGGTGGTTTCAAAGAAGATATTAAACATCATTACCTTTGTATGGAGTAGCTCCAATTATTACAAAGTTGCCACAGGGCAAAGACTGTGCTAGTTCATATACATATGAAAATACTATCCAAAAACGAGAAACAGATGTGGAATAGTTGAATGCTAAGCTCTGCCGATACAGAGTAAGTTAGTCCTTCATAATTCCTGCTCCACTTGAGATCTGTCAGATTGTTCTGGGCCTAAAGATTGAAGACAGATGCTTCAACATTATGAGGAATATAGGAGACTGTCCATGTAGTCAGCTATCTCTACAAATGGCTTGTGTTTCGGAAGCTATGTTGTTGTGTTTTCTACATATCCAAGTGATATTTATTTTCTTTTCAGATCTCTCATGGGGTTGAAGACTAGTTATAGTCTCATAATCAAACTTAAGTTGTTTAGCATTAAGAAAGATGATCTAGATTTGAAAGGATAGTTTTCAGATGATATTACAAAATAAAATCAAGCATAATTCAGGTACAGAATTGTAAAGTTTTCAAGTTAGTATAGATGATCGAATACTTTATCTAAATTGCCAAGTATGATAAACTAGATATTACAAATACATAGCCTACATTACAGTTTAGGTAACTGTTAAAATTGCGTTCAACATATATCTGAGATAAGAGCCTTTTGAATTGGGCAAAAAGGGGAACTGTGGCTGCGTGTATTGTTGTGCTGATTGTGTCTCCAAATCTGTTTGCAGGAGGACATCTATACACATGTAGTTTCTGGGAAACTGATCCCGTTCTGATAAGAAAATAAATGTGACAGCAGCCAATGGCTGGGCAGGGCAGACAGAGGTGGGACTTTTAGGATTCCCGGGATCTGGACGGGAAAAGAATACCAGATCTGCCATGCTGGGAGAGGAGGAGGAGAGGAGAGGAGATGCCACACCTAAGAAGGTGTGGGACAGAAAGCATAGCCACCATGTAGTAGCCAGGGGAGAGTGGCCCAAGAGGGCTGCCCAACTGGTCTAGGGCAGTCATGATGGAATATAGGATTTAGTAAGTAATAACTCAGTATTATCGGGGGGAGAGGAGGTAAATTAGCCATGTAGAGGTTAGGAAGTGGCATAGCCATTGAGCTGATTAAGGCATATCAAAATATAAAGACTGTGTGTTTGCCTTTCAATTAAGAACACAGAATATTGGGGGTTAGCAAGGAATGCCTCCCACTCGTATTTATTAAACCTATACTACTACACTCTGGCCCAGCTATCTCATGCCTTGGCATCTACCCCAAAATTCAACAGCCTCTCCACAGATATTTTCTTGCTGTTGGTGTCACTCTATTCACAATAGCTGGGAAATGGAAGCAAACTAGATGTCTTTCAACATGAATGGGTAAATGTGGTACATATGCACAACAGGATTCTATTTAGTTTTAAAGAAAAAAATGAATCATGAAATTTGCAGGTCAATATATGGAAATACTCAGTGAGGTAACCCAGACTAAAAAGGACAGATGTCACATGTTCTCTGTTATAAAGTCTATTAATTTGTATACTAATTTAAAAAATACATTTTAAAAACTGGACAAAGAAAGTATTGGCATACATGTAGAAGTATGGTTCAGCCTCTGTTGTAAACAATGTCATGGTTCTTTGAAAAGCTAAATGGACCTACATAAGACCTATGATTGCACTTCTAAATTGTTAGGTACCTTTCTAAGAGCATTGACAGAATACTGGTCAGAAACAGCTTAAAAGAGAATAGGTTTATTTTGGTTTATGAATCAGGGAATACAGCCCAGCATAGTGAGGAAAACATATGCTGCTTGTATTCTGCAGATGTTGTGGGCATTTTGGGGCTGGGTACATAGCAGCTGGAGTCAGGAAATTTTGGCCTGAGCCTAGAACTGGGACGTAGTATTTTAGTAGTGTTCTGTTGGTGGTAGAGGTGGTATTGTTGTTGTTTTGTTGTTGTTGTTGTTGTTTGTTTGTTTTAAATGAAGTGTCCCTGTGAATATGGAGCTCATCATTTTGACTAAATTGACTGATTCGTGAGCCCCTGGGATCTGCCTGTTTCTACATCACACACTGCCACATAAATAGTTCTGGGGTTACATATGCTTGCCAACACTCAGCTTTTATGTAGGTATTGAGGATCTGAACTCATGTCTTTGTACTTGCACAGCAAGCACATTACCCACCAAGACCAGATTTTAAAACATAATCTGAACTCCTATGAAAATACAATTTAGATACCTTATGATTTACCAATGAAGGGTTCAAAGTCCTTGATTCTGGCACATTTACTTTATGAAACCAACACCAACATTGATTTTAGAGACTCTCCACCCAAAGACTACTGTAACATCAGAGGGTTCATGCCCTATTCATAAACAAAAAAAAAAACCAACTCCCCCAAAAAACAAACAAAAGGAGGTGAAAGGTGGGGAACAATACATGAAGATCCCTAATTCTGGCCTCCTTAGGTTCATACAAGGGAAGCACATTTACATAACACACACACACACACAGAGAGTGCATGTGTGTGGTTAGTGACAGGTTAGCTTATCAGCTATCCTTCCATTAATATCAAAATTTAAAAAATTACCCCCAGTCAAGGCATATGTGTCTTTTTCTAGAGCAAGCATCTACATTTATCTTTAAAATTACTTGAGCATGAGAACACTTCATTAGTCAGCCCCTAAAATACTCTTTTTGTGGACTTTAGGTATGAATCAGCTTGGTTGATTCCCTATGTGGCATGAGATACCACTCTGGTTTACACAAGGGTTATCTTAGGACCTAGCCATCAAGGTTTCCTCCCCAGGAAAGCAGTGTTAGGAAGTGCTGTGGATGTTGTAGAAGTGGACTCTGCTGGAAGGTTTTCAGGTCACAGGGCATGTACCCACTGTAGAAGCTCTGCAACTATAGCCAATTCTCTTTCTCTCGGTGATTCTTGTTTTCCAATGTGACCCCACCTGCCTTGATGTGCCACCCTTACACATAAGCCACCTGATTTTAAATGAAATTTTTGAAACTGTAAAGCAAAATTAATTTCCTTAATTATTTATTAGCCTATATTCAGTAGTCTGTCACAGTGATGGGAAGCCTGTACAAAATGACCTTGCATTTAGGAACAAAAAATCTGCCTAGGATGCAATCAATGAAGTATCCAGTTTTAAAGATCTCCCCATGAAGTGGACCTAGCTGGGAAAGGCCTTAAACAGGAGAAGGCTATGGAAGACCAAATGGGAAGGGTATGCTGAATGAAGAGGCCTACTCTTTCCAGAGATGTTCCCAAGCCCTTGGTGTATAATAATTCATGTAATCTGGATGTGGTGGCACATGCCTGTAAATATAGGTATTAGGAAGGGTTAGGTGGGAAGGTCGTAAGTTCCAAAACAGTTTGAGTTATACAATGGAAATTCCCCAACACACTTAATTTTTAAAAATAAAGAAAATGGAGGGAGGGGAAAAAGAGAATGAAACCCTGCTAGCAAACGTGGTTGTGTATAAACAGTGACTTCAAAGGATATAGAAATCTCTACAACCCAAAGCCATTTTGCTTTGTTTTCATCATTCTGATCCTGTAGCCTCTAAGTGGCTTGCTTTGCTCATCTCTGGGAAAATAGCTACATCCATCTGAAGCATGGACTTTCATTCCCAGAGCTGGTTCTATCAAATACAGAGCCAAGTAACTGCACTGGCTTTGTTGAGAATCAACTTTGGGAAAATAATCATGGTCCCAGATGAGAAACACTTTTAGTTTTCACAGGATCTGCACAAAGAAACTGGACCAGCCTTGCCTCAGGTGCTTTGCACAGTGCTGGATTTTGGATGATTCACACAGACCTCACCCTCTATTGTGAAAAAAGGAGCCGTCCTAAGTGTCACATGATTTTTCTAGAAACAGCTTCTGTTTCGATGTACCTATAAAATGCTTCCTTCTCTGTCCCTTTTGCTTCCAGAGGCAGCTGCAGTGTCCCCTAGATCTACACACAGTTCTCTTCCCAACAAAATAAGTTTCTCTTCATTTGTTTTATTCCAACCAAATAGAATTTTTTGTTTTCAGTTCTTCTTCTTCTCCTTCTCCTTCTCCTTCTCCTTCTCCTTCTCCTTCTCCTTCTCCTTCTCCTTCTCCTTCTCCTTCT
>JADRCH010000145.1:1023196-1042527 GCA_019843965.1 Rhynchomys soricoides | reverse complement strand
CTTCTCCTTCTCCTTCTCCTTCTCCTTCTCCTTCTCCTTCTCCTTCTTCTTCTTCTTCTTCTTCTTCTTCTTGTTTTTTTCCCCTCACATCTGGCAATCACAGACCAGGGCAGTGGCAGGTCCCATCCAGGGTTAAGGATTCCCTCCTCTTCCTTCCAGATATTGTCCAATATCCTGTAGACTGCTGTCAATGAACACACAGCAAAACATTGGCAATCAGTACAGGCATCCTCCTGCTGTTATATACTCTTGCCAGCCCTAGACAGCCTTGCCACTATTAGAGGAGCCAGCACCAGGTGGGAGGGACATAAAGCATGTTTTTTCCCCTAGCTCCCTGCCTTTTAACAGGTGGGAAAGGCACAGAACTTCCTAAGGACCATCTGGAGTACTTTGTCCTCCAGCAGCAACTCCCTCTCTGGGCACAGATCTCCTGACCTTTGAAGGACCATGTCAGTATCTCAGGGATACCTACTACAGAACTCAAAAAAGTTAGTTAGGAGCAATATAGTTCCACTGCCCTTTCCAAGACCAGGGTAACTTGCTTATAACTTCCCTCAATACAGAATTACTTGTGTTCCTTTGGTTAAAAATATGTCATGAGACAAATTTGGATTCTCTGGGCTTGCCTACTAGATGCTTGCAAAGCTCCCTCTCTGCACCATATCTACCTGCAGCCCTACTCCTCTGGTAGTTCTTAAGACCCTATGACATTCATGATTATCGTTCCTCCCATGAGAGGCCCCAATGATCAGATATCCTCAGTGAGACTTCTCTCAATTTTTGAATAACTCACAATTAGTGATGGTATTACAGTGTTTGTAACATTGCAGTCTGAATGAACACGTTCATGCCTATCTTCTTAGATGGAGAGGTCCTTAACTTATGTTTCACGTATGTTCAGTACATAGTAGATGTTTAAGAACTACCAGTTTTTTATTTATGTAAGTGATGACTCCAGTTACAAACTTAGAACAACAGAGTACAAATGAGATAGTTGGGAGCATCACAGGCTGGTTCATTTTAATAGGTATGGGGAATGGATAAAGTGTTTCTGGGGTAAGCTGAAGGGGACTGTCTTAGTCAGGGTTTCTATTTCTGCACAAACATCATGATCAAGAAGCAAGTTGGAGAAGAAAGGGTTTATTCAGCTTACATTTCCACATTGCTGTTCATCACCAAAGGAAGTCAGGACTGGAACTCAAGCAGGTTAGGAAGCAGGAGCTGGTGTAGAGGCCATGGAGGGATGTTACTTACTGACTTGCTTCCTCTGGCTTGTTTCCTTTGGCTTGCTCAGTTTGCTCTCTTATAGAACCCAAGACTACCAGCCCAGAAATTGCACCACCCACAATGAGACCTCCCCCCTTGATCACTAATTGAGAAAATGCCTTATAGCTGGATATCATGGAGGCATTTCCTCACCTGAAGCTCCTTTCTCTGTGATAACTCCAGCTTGTGTCAAATTGACACACAAAAACAGCCGGTATAGGGACCAAGGTACATCCAGATATTTTATTTTCTCATAAGCAGGTAAGGGAATCTTTCAAGCTTCAAACATTATCTAAAAGAATTAACTCTGCCATTCCATTCCTACTGGGTAAATTATGTGCTAAGATACTGATTTTTCCTTTGGTCTAAATAATTTGTGTTGAGAAAATGAAAGGATGGTAGATGGAAGTAATTTAGCAATAGAAAGAATGTTCAGAGAAGGGAAGAAGTACCTCTTAGCCTAGTTCTCTTATGTATAATCTCCCTTGCAGGCCACAGTGATGAACATAGTGACTGCTATATGAAACTGGTATGACAGAGAATCAGAATTGTGCTGCCCTGCCTTTAAGACAAACAGCAGATGGGTGATTTTAAAACTAATATATTTCTCAGATATGTTTCATGGGATATCAGTCCCTGCACAATCATTATAGATATTTCATGAGAAAAAGACATGTGGAGATCAACAATACTTTAGAAATGTAAAACAATATATTCCTCTCCCAGAGTTATGGAGATATACCTATCATACTGGACACAGAAGCCTTTGTTCTCAGAAACAGCTTGAGCACATGTTTTGGAAATGCTCAGATGTTAAAAGGAGAATTTGAAGCCAGAAGTTGTGATTGGACATCTCCAAATGATCTTTCGTGCTGAGCCTAGTTCTCTACATAAAATGAAAATGAAGTCTTGATACTCTGTCAGGCTAAGTCGTATGTGAGGGGTGGAGGAAAAGTTGGTTGTGTACAATTCCACTTTACTCTGAGTAATGAGCATTTTCTGTGCAGACAACAAGTATCTCTAAATACCAACAGGGAATTGGTTCTAGAATCTACTATACATTCCTGAATCCCTCAAGCCCTTTGTATAAAATGGCATAGTATTTACAGACAGCCCACACATCCTTCTGTTATTATAAACCATTTCTCAACTACTTATAATACCTAGCACATTATAAGTGCATATAAATAGTTGTTAGACTGTACTACTTATGAAGAAATGACAAAATAGGCTACACATTCAGTAAGGCAGTCCCCAATATTTTCCACTCACAATTGGTTTTCACATAATCTGTACATAAAAAATTATAGACATGGTGTCTATCTATTTGTATGTCTAACCCAGAGAAAGATACAAGTGCCAAGAAGTTGGAACATTCTTGCCTGAGCTTTGGATAGAAATCACCAATGATCAGGGTAAGAGGCTAAGAAGTAATTGTCTTGCCTCTTGATAGAATAGAGAGCCTGACAACATGTCAGATCTGACCATTTATTCAACCAGCGTTGATGGAGTTTCTCCATGGTGCCAGTCAATGTGCATGGAGGCATAGTGGTGAAAGCCAGACACAACAACTGTATTAATTAGTATCACATAGTAAATAATCACAAGGCAAGTCATTTTTTAAAACAACAGACTTTCAAAATTCTAGTTGACCTTTGTTTCTCAGTTGTGGTTGTTCACCTCTGCTGTTACCATAAAGAAGCAGTTGTATTATGGTGTAAGCACAAAAATGTGACTGTGTTTCAATAAAACTTTATCCACAAAAACAGATGCGAGCATGTACTTGTACCCATAGCTTGCCATTATTGATCAAAACAATAAATATAACACTGAAATGAGTGCTGGTAGGACTTGATAATACAATGAGAGCACATGGAGGAGGATTTCCTACCTTGGGCTGCAGATTTAAAGATAACACAAAGGTAGGTAAAAAGGAAGGAAGGGACATTGTAGGCAGATTGAAGGAACTAGGAGCACTGTCTAAGATGAAGTGGTGGTCAAGGTCAATGTCCCTTTCTCTTCAAGAAAAGCTGTAAGTGATAAATCGCTGCAAGTAGCACACTCATAGGTGTGTATTTGTAATTTGTTAACCTGCTCTGTGCTCCTAATGGGTCGCACACATGCACCCGCCCAAGAGCTATCTGTATTTGTGAATCACACACACACACACACACACACACACACACACACACACACACACCAGTTAATGAGCTAGTTAATATGCCTTAACTAGCTCAAAGGCTGGGCAGTTCAAAAGCTCTCAGGAGTCAGCCCAAATTTCCCTCCAGTACTCCTGGCTTAATGCCCTGTAATTCTATACTTTATCTTTGTTGCCCTGGCTCCTTTTGGGTGGCCTACTAGTCTTTGCTGTCCAAAAACACTTCTGGAGAGCCCTTCCAGGGGCTACATTCCTTCTCATCTACATTTTGGATGATTTTCCTTCTGCAGCTCTGAATCTAATCCATCTCCCTCTGAATCATGGGGATTCCCCCGTCTTCCTCCCTTCCAGTTCCTACCCTGTGCAAATCTAAAACTTCTGCCTCTCTCTCTCCATCCAGCCATTGGCCATTGGCTCTTTATTGATCAATCAAGAACCAATTGGGAACAAGGACCTTCAGCATTTGGACACGGATTCCTGATTTTGGAGGCTGGATTAATTAGAACCAATCTCCAATTCAGGTAAGATTTGAAATCACCCTATTTGGTACACTTTGGATTAAGGATTGATAGTGATGGAAGGGTGAAGAGAGTATACTAACATAGTCTAGGAGAAGGCTAAAGAAGTGTGAGAAGTGGTTATGCAGTTGGAAGATGCTGATTACCTTTAGCAATGGTTGGTGAATGGAGTCAGTATACTTCACACAAGACTAAAGTACAACAGCAAGGGCAGGAGATGGTCCAGAGGGGCAAATCATTTGAATGGTAAGAGATGGTAAGGCAAAGGGTATTATTGCTCCATACAGGCTTTTGTTACTAAACAGAGACATCAACCATTGAGAGAAGCTTTGTCTGAGTGTTATTTGGAAAACAAAGCTTCTTCCTGTTACCAGGACCCATGAGACACCTTGTTTAAAGAACTAAGAAGATGAAATATGAATTCTGTAATAAGTTGCTTTGGCCTCACAGCTTGATGAAAGCCCTCATGGGTAGCTGGAGTACATGTAAACAAGACAGCAATGATGGTCAAGACCTGGTCTCTTTGGCCGTGCTATATTAAAGACTGTTTTGGGTCACCTAAGCCTGTGCTCTGTGGAAATCCTCAGGTAGCTCCTTGGGTGAAGGAGGGCACAAAGGTGGCTGTATTGGTTACCTTTTTTGACTTATAGTTTATATGACATAGTCTTTATGGTGGAGAAAGCACAGCAGAGTGAACAGCAATGTGAATACACAGTCCAGGTGTCTTACACCATGGCAGATCAGGAAACAGTTCAGACCATATTACTTGACAACACTTATACATATTTTGAGGAAGGTCATTTCCAAGATCCACTGTAGGTACTCAAATCAATGTGTCCTCATGTTTCTTATATTAAATTCTATAATATTTGCATGTTAACTGTATGCCTCTGTGTACTTTGAAGACTCTCTAGATTAGTTTTGATGTATGAGACAATGCAATATAAATGGTAATTATAAATGTACAATAAATTCCATACAATCAAATATTACATAAATTATTTGGGAAATCAAAAACAGGGAGAAAAAGTATATATGCTCATTATGTATATATTATTTCACAATATTTTTAATGAAAATTTGGAGGAATATGTGGATATAAACATACAGGTCTGGTTAAAATAGAAACTTTGATGAAGAAAATTACACAATTAGTGACACATGTATCTGAAACTTTAAAACCCACTTGCAAGAACTTATTCAAATATAGAGAGATGAATTTTGAAGACAATCACCTTTGAAGAGAACAGGGACAGGAGGGCAATATAGGATTTAACAGTCTTAAAATTATAGCAAAGAAGGCTTTGCATTGGCTATTAATGATATGTTCAGAATTAGTATATATGATTAACTCACAAGAATTGAGAATATGGTTATCTCAGTCCATTGCAAGGATTACTTAGACAAATCTTTTGAGATTTTTCTTCTCAAAAGATTAGTCTTTATAAGAAATGCTAGTGGAAATATGAAGGCATTTGGTCAAATGATACAGCTGTGTGACAAGTTTGGCTGTTCCTTTGAAAACATAAGAATAGGACAATCATGAAGTACTCCATTTGTAGTTTATGCTAGTTAGTGTTTTGTCAACCTGATAGTAGCTAGATTCACCTGGGAAGAAGAAACCTTCGTTGAGAAAATGCTTCCAACAGATAAATCTGTAGGCAAGTTTGTGGGGCAAATTCTTGATTTAGTGATTGATGTGGGAGGGCTCATCCCACAGTGGATGTGGCCACCTCTGGGCAGGTCATCCTAGGTTATATAAGAGAGCAGATCGAGCCGGTAAGAAGCCCTCCCTCACTGTGTCTGCTTCAGTTCCTGCCTCCTGGTCCCTCCCTTGACCTCCTGCCCTGACTTCCCCTCACGATGGTCTGTAACAGTAAGGCAAACAAACCCTTTCCTCCCAAAGTTGCTTTTAGTGTTTCTCAATCTATGAGTCATTTTTTTGGCAATCAGGCACCTCCATGGCCAGCCCAAGGGATCTTGAGACAACAGAACACATCATCATTAGCTGCCCAGAGGTGACACATGCCCATAGTCACCTTGTGCTGCATGTCCTCCTCTGAATGTGCTACATTCCTGATAAAAGGCCCGGCTTCTCCTCCTTCCTCCCCTCTTCCCTTCCTCCAACCAGAGGTAGCCTTTGTGCCCCTTTACTAAAACCCCTTTTTAATAAACCTCTCCATGTGAGAACTGTTTCATAGTGTGGTTTTGTCAGATTTTACCGCTTATATCCAACACTCATGACCCTAACCCTAACCCTAACCCTAACCTCCTTAGGGCTCACATATCAGATATTCTGCATTTTAGATATTTACATTATGATTAATAACAGTAGCAAAATTACAGTTATGAAATAGCAACAAAACAATTTTATGGCTGTGGGTCACATGAAGAAACATATTAAAGCTCACAGACTTAGGAAGGTTGCAAACCACTGCTTTTGTCATAATGTTTATCACAGCAATAGAAAACAAACTAAGACATATTTAAAGCAGGTACTGGAAGGGACATCTGTCATGTGCATGGCAGCATTTGCCATACTAGCCAACAGGTATGGGTACATAGATGAGCAGTACGTGGGCTTCATATACATAGAATGATAGCAAGCCTTAATAAGAGGTGAATACTCATCCAGAGTACAGAATGAATAAACACTATAACTGTTTTATGAAATGAAAGAAGATGAGCAAGAAAGACAAGTATATGTAACTAAATCTAAAGGTACTTAGAATTCTCAGATTCATAGAGATAAAGACATGGCTAGCAGGGTTTCATAAATGGGGACAGAGTTTCAGTGACAGATGTGGCAACAGTGGTACACTGTACATGTACTTGGTTCTGCTGGGCTCTGTGTCCAAAGGCACAAGGAGGAGGTATTGTGCTGCCCACATGTCTCTATGATAGAAACACAGAAAGGCAGTACAGCATCAGTCACGTTTCAAAGTTTGGGATGCTGGTTTCTACAGGCTGACCTTTGTCTAAAGTAATATTCTTACGATTATAACCTGGGTAACTCATAAGCAGTACTTACTCTAATTCCTCACCCCAACTTAATTTTGGTCCTCAAGTTTGACTCTGTTACTCTCTTGGCACCCATAACTCCCTCTGCTTCCTGCAGACAGTGCAAACAGTCCCCACTTTGTGTTTCTCCAGGGGACAGCAGGAACCCGCAAAGCCACCAGCTTGGCACCTCAAAGCTAGACTTGCATGAGAACAAGCATGCATCCTCTATTCCCTAATGAAATCAAACATTTGGCATATTAGAATGGTCACTTTGCTTTCCGATAAATTCTGAGGGAATAGAAGTAATTTGATTATTTCTTTCCAATTCAGAATGCTGTTTAAGGCTCAGCCCCTCTAGCTAACCTGTTTTCCCCCATGTTTGTTCACCTACCCATGTAATGGGTGAAAACCTTTTGAATGTTGCTTCTACTCCAAATTATTTTCTAAGCAGGATGGACTGCCTGCAGCCCTCTGGGAACCCCTCTGTCCATGTCTCCATAGGAGCAAGACTTCTTACAGCAAACCATGTGCTCATCACACACAAGGGCACATAGTTCATTGGCAGGCTGAAGACATGGGAGGTTTGAGTTAAGAACGTGCCTCATCTGGTTGACATCCTCGCTCTGTCTCCTGCACAAGAGTCCATGCTTGGCCCTGAATTCTGAAGGACAGCTGGTTAGGGTAGTAGCTCCGTCTTGACACTAGCAATCATCAAGTGTTATTGGGACATTGCTCCTGGGTCTGGTTGGCTGGGTGGATCTGCAGGAACAGGGACCCATGCAGGGAGCTTCATGTCACCATGTTGACTGACACTCAGCTTCTGCCGATCCCTATTACCAGTATCCCTATTACCAATAACTCCTCTGAGTCGTGAGAACGGATGTCCCTCCTTGTTCTACCTGATGTCCTCTCAGGTCACCAGCAGCATCCCTGGTGGCCTTGAAAATCTAGACCACAGCTTCTGGGTTTGCCCAGTGATGGTGGGTTTGTGGGCAGGGCCTGATGTTAGACTTCCCCAGTAAAGGATATGGTGGGCTCACCCACATTTTCATAACAAACCAAACTTATAAAGGCCAGGTTCAGCCAGTACAGTGGCCAGCCAAAGGCTGCTGGGGAATGCCTTCCACCCCAGCCCAGCTAATTTGTGTCCTGTCCTGAACACACAGCTCACCAAACATTGCCAGGTCTGGCTGGCTTTGAAAGAAGACTTTCTTTCCATTTTGGCAGACTGTCTCTCGAAAGACACTTCATTCTTTTATTAGATGGCCAATATTCACAAGTAACACATTCACTTTCTAAAGAAATCCCCCACCCTGCCCTTCTGGTATCCACCTCCCATCAGAATTTCTCTTATCTGCCCCTTGCCAAGGGGGATCTGGTGTTAACTCTTATAAGGTCAGACTGAATTCTCTAGAGAAGCCTGGTGTTTTGGGACTTGACAGAAGATCAGAAACAAAGTCTGAAGCAAAACCATCAGGGCCACAGCATGGAAAGCTAGATGCAAACTTCCCAAGCTGCAGCATGTGTGCTGCCAGCCAGCCGGCGCCTCAGCGGCCTGGCTTGGCAGCCTCTTACTCAACCTCTGTTTTCCTTGGGGGTAGGTGGAGGAGGTGGAGGGAACCAGGAAGGAGGAGGGCAGCACTGAGGGATGTAGTTGCCCTTTGCCTCATGATTTATACTTGGTCAGAGTAGCCCTGTTCCGCTTGCTTTAGGCTGGAATGTGTCTTGGACATGTTGTTTCAATATGAGACAATCAGCTGGGCCCTCTGTGGAATGTCCCTGGAGACTGGAAACGACCTCCCAACAGGGTCATTTGTTCAGCAGAATTTAAAGCCACATTCTTCAACATCTGCATTCTATTAATACCTTCAGATAATTCCTTTCAGCCTTGGGAAATCAGAGGATGTTCTGAGGGACACTTAGCATTGAGTCCTTTTTATTCTGCTGCCTCCTGGGAAGATCCTAACCCCTTCCTCTGCTGTGGTGCAGGTGGAAGTTCACTTTCCCAGAGTGAAATCCTGGATGGGCAAAATGTATGGCTGGACTTCTGTCAATGTACAAGATAGAGATGGACTAATAGAGCTTGGCAGACATTCCTTGGTATATGCTGAAAGCCAGTGAGGGGACAAGTACCTTCTGTAAAGGCCCCTTTCCAAGTCCTTTTGGGAGCCTGGCCAGAGGTGGAGCATTGTCATACCCTCCCAGGAGAGAAGGGTCTTAAAGGAAAGGAAGAAAGAGAGGAAGAAGAAAAAGCTTCAAGATAGCAGTACAATAAAGCCAGAGATAATTTATTTAAAGTTCAAATATATTTACTAGCTAGATGGAGTAGAAATGCAGCTCAGAGCTGCAGTAATGTCCACTTAGTGAGAAAAAAGTATGACTTGGATGTGCAGCTCTGACCTTGCATAAGGCTGGTCCTGAGTCCTGGGCCTTCTAAGGAGACAGTGGGGACATATTGAGTGTGGAGGTAGGGAAGGGAAGGTGATCAAAGCTCTGATACTAAGAAGGTATAGTTAATTAAGAACATTTAATGGGTGCCTCCCAATTGTACACATGGAACCAGATACTCATTTAACTACTTTGAAGGAAGGAGAAGTGTTGAGGACATTTCTGAGCTCTACTCTTCTTTCTGGGAAACTGGAAGGTGCAGCTGCTGAGGATCACCAGGTAGGGTCTATCCGATTGCTATTGTCATTATCTAAATCTTTGTCACTGTATGCTCATTCAATATCCCCAGAGCCTGAAAAACTAAATGTTCTCAAACCGATTAGAAACACAACTCTGGCCCATCATTTTAACTCCTAGTATGTCTCTAAAGTTGAGGAATGGCTTCCTGGGTGTGTGGCTCAGAAAGAACGTTCTTTCTCTCTGATGGCTGAAGGTAGTTTAGGGTATCTTAAAGTACTGCCTGGGTAGAAAGGAGCTGCTGCCTAACACATCAGATGATGTTTCCTTTGTCATTGGTTCATCTGTGTCTGCTCATGGGAAGAGATCTATCACACAGTTGGCTTCATCCCTGGGATCTGCACACCCACCCGATAGCTGCTGGACTTTTGCTGCTGGGCCTATGGCCAGGTCTTATATCACTTTGCCTAGGATCACAAGGGACTTGGAGAACAAATGTTCAAGAGAACAGGTAAATGGATTTTGGCTTTCTATCTCCTTTTCCTTGCCCAAATTATGCTAACCCTGGAAAGAAAACAAAAGGATTCAATGAATAGGCTGTGGGTTCCCTCTGACCCTCCTATGTCAGCATCTGGAAAGGCAAGCTCACATTTGCTGCTAGTGTCAGGAACCAAGCACATATGATCCTACCATGACACTGTAGTGAAGCATATGTCCATTTTACTGATGGGAATCTCATCTCATCTAAAAAAGTTTAGGTCAGCTTGTCCAACGTCAAGTGGTAAAAGTGGGACTGGCATCATATAATGCCTACACTCTTCCAGAGCACTGACTGATAGAATAAAAAGCACATAATTAGAAATAAGAGTCTGGAGGATTCTCTGCAGTGAACAGAAATGGGCAATTTTTTAGTGACTCTTTCCTGCTGCCTGGGTTCTGCTTTGTTACAACGGCATATGGATTTTAGGGATGCTACCCTGATGTGTGTGCCCTCCTAGTCCCTGCCTACACCAGATGTCAGTAACTGCCAGCAGAAGGCTCTGACTCATCTGTTCTTTCCCAAGCATTCAAGTTTGTGGGTGTTTAAGGGAGGGGGGATTTTGTGCACACTACCTCACAGTTCTGATCTATCATGTACCAAAAAATGATGACAAATCCTTTTTGCATTCTTAAAGCATCTGCGAAACAAGTTTTTTCCCTGCCCTACTTAGCAGTGTTAGTTTTGTTCCCACTTGTGGATACTGCAGGGCGAGCTCCTGCTTCACAGCCCGTCTAGTATGGCAGCCAGCCTTCAGGGAACTATTAATAGGCCTTGTTTCCAGTATGTACCCCTGTAAACTCAGGCCTCATTTTTTTTTTTTTTTTTAGCAACTAACTGCTACAATTCTAGGGAAAAAAAAATCCCTTTGAATGTCCTCCTGACAGAAGAATAATTTGACGCTTGCTCTTTGTCATCCTCCTCCCCCTGAAGGCTAGGGGGAGCCCAAAGATGTGTGGTGGGAGATCCATCTCTTGGAGGCATTGCTAAACTGAATGATCCTTTGTTTGGAAAGCAGCCCTGATAAGCTTGGGGGTTAGGGTGGGGCTACAACTTCCCAGCACTGATGTCATGCTTGACTCATCTCTTTCTTTCACAGTTCCTATCCAGCTCATCACATATTTAGTTGGCTTTCCCCAAAATTATATATCCAATGACCAGGCCTCTCATTCTTCTGGCTCAGCTTGGCTGTACAAGTCCTCCTGCAACTAGCCTCTATGCAAGGTCCCTGTCTGCTGTCCCTCTTTCTGAGTTCTCACTATTTCTGCTCTTGAGAACTCACTGGAGGCTACCGAAGCTCAGCTTGGCAAGTAACTATCCAATGTAAGTTGTCCCCTTAAAGGAAACCTCCAGGGAAATGATATTCCTCAGCACTGGCAATCCCTGTGCTTCTTGATATGGTATGACTATGATACTTTACCCCCAAGAATATGAGTTAAAGGTTTGGTCCCTAAGTGGCTGTATTGGGAGGTACTTTGGACCTATAGGAGGTGGGGTCCAATGTGAGGTTCATAGGTCCCTGTAGTGTACCTTTGAAAGGCATTGGGAAACCTTGTTTTTTGTCTCTTTCTGTCTCTATCTGGCCTGTGATTTGCACCCTTCCTTGCACATGAAGGGCTGCTGACCATAGAACGTGACGCTAAACCAACCTTGCTTAAGGAATTAGTTACAACGATGTGAAGCTGAAGGTTGCACATCTTGCCCATGATTTCCGCTGAGCTTATTAACTACTTGAAGGACTATTGCTTACCTGTCTAAGCAGGGCTTTCCTTTTCTCATTTTATTTTTGAGATTATAATATAATTACATTATCTCTCCCTTCCTTTCATTTTCTCCGAAGCCTTCATATATCCCTCCTTTTCTTTTCCTCCTTCCTTCCTTCCTTCCTAAGTATTTGAGACTGTAGAATAATTACATCATTTCCCGCTTTCCTTTCCTCCCTCTAAACGTCCCCCGTGTTCCATTACCTGCTCTTGTGATAGGGCTGCCTTCTCCTCGTCTGTGTATACCTTTACTGGGCTGGCTCCCACAGTGAGCTGGTGACTAAATAGCTCACACACTTGGCAGTAAGTGAATCAACTCTATGAAAGCAACCTCTGGGCACTTTCTGAAATTCTAATGATGGCACTGGAGAGAGTTAAGGTACAAATCAATCTGATATCAGTTTAAGGGTGGTAACCCTGATTCACATCAGAGACATTCTTGGTCACCCCAGTTACATTTGATCAGAATTCCACCACTGACTCTAAGCCCAGTGCAAGGAAAGAAGAACAAAGCACACAGGAAATGTAGAGCCAGGAGCTTACAACTACCCATGGAAATAATGTCAGATAATATGCATAATAAACCACCAAGCCTTGGAACATGGACTTTAAAATTCAAGAAATAAATAACTTTTAAAAAACATTTTGCCAGCTTGCCTTCTAGCTTGGACAACATGAAGGTAGAGATGCAGCTGTGTCTCTAGTAGATTCTACTAGTGATGTGGGAAGGTGAGGACTATATTAGCCCCTTCATATATGACAAGGGACATGGTGCATCATCTCCCTTGTCCTTTTCTAAGAGGCTGAAAATGTGTCAAGCCAATTAAAAATGATATCATAATACTGAAAATTTTTAACGAAAGTGTAATGGAGTAACTGCCTCTGGAACTCACTAGAATGTTAGTAGTTCCTTAATGTTCTACATTCACGTTGGGGGCCAAGGGCTCTGGGGGCTCCCCTCCAATGTTTCCCAGGGACTTTCTGGAAGGACAACCATTTACTCAAGAGGAAATTAATGAGTTTCCCATGGTGAAGAACATTGATCAGAGTCTATTCAATGCTCATCTTTTAACACTTCACTTTCTTTTTCACCTTTTCCCAGAAACAAAAAAGAAAATTTAGAAATAGCTGGGCATGGGAGTTTTAAACTCCTGTAAGATCTTCTGGCTCAGAACTAAGATCAAGCTGTGGGTTGGAGTCTAGACACACTCTGAAGCCTATGGACTCCATAGATTCCTGGATATACAGCGTCTATAAGAATACCTTCATGTCTATAGTGACTCATGTCCTGAACTAGCAGAAGCTGACTGTGGGTGGTCAATCACATTTCAAAGAGTCTTGGAGAATCACTCACTCTAAATATGAAAGCTTTGGACTAGAATCAGAGCAGCAATATCCACCAGCATGCAGTGCTGGGAGGCAGGCTCTCCCACAGCCTCCGTCTCTCCTTTCACTGGTAATGCTGGCTTGGATTCTTCCTATCAAGACCTGTGGCCCTCCAGAGTATGCTGGAGCCTGCATGGAACAGATCTGAAGTGAATCAGATTATAACCTTTTATTTTTTTTTCTTACTTTCTATTTTCTAAAATTTAGGGACAAATGAGAAGAGGCTCCACTTCTGCAAAATGGCAACCTTTGCTGAAGGGATCTGAAACTTTAGAGATAAGACTCGGTGTATGAGGATAGCTTGGAATTTGTCTTAAATATTAAAATGCCAACCGAGAAAGAGTTTGTTTGGGACTTAACCTTGCGGCCAACTTGTCTTTCTCATGGGAACCTGTGGGACTGTGAAAAGTAGCTTGGTTCCTGGTGGAGCTAAGGCTCAAAGCCCTGGAGATCCTGAAGAAGGGACAGTGGGTGCTTTGCCTGTTCCAAGGCATTAGGCTCCTATAACTGGCTGCAGGCCCCATAGATTTGTGACCATCAGTCACATAAGGGCAATGCCCCAAGCCCCTCCACATGTAGAGAACATGACCTGTGGTCACATAGGCTCAAGACAGAGCTCCATTTTAATGAGGTACTTAAAGGCCTAGAGGGATTAGCCAACAAGCTTTCCTTCCCAGACATTCCTCCCTGCAAAAGGTATGTAATCTCAGGACCACCTTGAGAAGGGGGCTTGGTTTTGTACATCCACCTTCTGCCACGAAAATAAATGCCTTAAAACCAAGGTCTGCCTATTTTCATTGAGATCCAATGTGGGGAGCCATGGAGAAGGCCTTCACCTACAGAGTTGCTGTCTAATCTCCCATGGAAGACCTCTCTGCACTCCCAGCCACAACAGCCACCAAGCCCAAGACTGCTGCCTGTCAAGACAGGACGATCCCCTCAGGACTAGCTGGAACCCCCTTACTCTCCCCCCCACCCCAGGCTAGATCTAGCCTGCAGGCCCCCACTCTGTTCTCAGCTCTTCTTCAGCTTCCAGAGGTTCCTGGATGTCCAAGAGCCTGGGGACCAGATGGCCCCGGCCTCCAGCCGTCCTGAGCCTCAGACTTCACTTCTCCACTGCCAGAGCAGTGTCCCAGGGCCTCCCTATGGCCCAACACCCACCTGGCGACAGTGTGGGGTAAGTGTGGTGACTTCCCATGTCCTGCCTCTCCAATCAGTGGAGACCTGTGGCAGAGCAGATGCTGAACACATAACCCTACACCAGTAAGCTTGCAAGTTATCTTAGCTCTCTAGTCTGGCCTTTTTTTTTTTTTTTTTTTGCAGCTTCATCAGGCAGCTGTGAACCTGGGCCTTGAGGCCAGAGGGATATGGCTTTGTATTGTCACACTGTCTTTGTTTGGTCTCAGACCATTTTAACAAACTTATCTAAGGCCCAGTTCTGTTAGGAATACCTGGGGGCAATGCCTACTTCAGGGACATGATTCCTGCAAAAACTGTGCAGCATAGCTAGGCCTGTGCTAAACATATACTGAGGGTTACTTCTAGCCAATTTAGGGTCATGCACATAAAACCCTAAGCAATGATGAGCAGCTTTCAAGATGTAAGAATTACAGAATCCTCCAGAATTTTCCCCTCATTGTATAGAAAATGGGGTTGTTTGCAAACAAAACACCAGTTATCTATATGCATGATGGGTAAATTCTAAGCAATTAATTTGGAGGGATGGATATTTTAATTCTTTTCGTGGTGGAATTTAAATTTAAACACTTTTCAGTGGCAGACTTTATGAAATATACTCCCCAATTCTTATGCAAAGTTTTCTGTACCTAGCTCATCAGTTTCCTTCTGTCTAGGCTGTTGGTAGTTACCCAGATCAATTTTACTATGATGTATTTTAGGAGATATGGTAGGAGATGGTTGCCTATAGGCATTTCCCATTCTTCCCTGCAGCAAACTTCTGCTCACTGTTCTCCCTACTTTGTGCATGGCCATCTCCAGCCTTTCTGCAACCTTGCCTTTTCCATAGTGCTGGCCATAGTGGTTCACAAAGCCTGATGCATACTGTGTGGCAACTGCGGTCAGGAAGCCGATTTGGGCATTTTAAGGGCTGTGTTCTGGCTTGATATTATGTATACTTAGAAGTTCAAATGCATTGTTATTCTTATATTTCCAGTTTTAAAAGATCTGTATCTTATTTGTTACTATTATAAGGTGTGTGTGTGTGTGTGTGTGTGTGTTTAGGTCAGGGGACAACTTTGAAGAGTCAGTTCTCTTCATCCACTGTGGGTTCCTGGGGTTAAACTCAGATTGGCAGGCTTTATTGTATGTGCTGTGCCATGGGAACACATATGTTCGTGCAGTTCCTGAACAAATACTGATTTGGGTTCTGTACATGCCACAAGTATGCACAAGTGTGCACAGGTGTGCAAAATGCAAACACACATACATGTATACACACATACTTACTTGCATACCAGACATACATATGCCACACACACAAACACACTCAGCTACCACACTCCTACATACTATACACATACAGACACAAATACACACATACACCCATATCACACACACTCATACTCACATATAACACACACAAATGCATACCATACTCACATGCACACATAAAACAAGCACGCATACACATACACACATGTCAAACCATTTACACTCAAGCACGTGCATGCACACACACACACACACACCACATACATACTCACATACCACACATATACACACACACATATCACACTCACATTCACCATACCACACACAGCAAAGTTTGTATAGCAAGGATTGTTGGCGGAAATTTTAACTTAACCACCTGTTGCATCTGAACTGAGGGTCTGGTCTGATGAGGAAGAATGGCAAGTCAAATACCTCAGTTCTTCCTTCAGATAAGTTCTGTGTGAAGTTCTCACCTGATGCTAGCTAATTCACTTCATTGTGATTTTTGATTGCCTAAACTTCTCTGACCTCACTTAGTTATCTATAAATGAACTGATAATAGATGCCCATATCTGACCCTAAGTGAGACCTGATAACATCATTTCTTTCCATTTGCTGTGAGAGTTGCATGTTTTCCCTTCAGGCCTGACCTAAGAAGTTCAGGTTATTTTTTCCTTCAAGAAACAGATGCAAAAGTCTACTGAAACACAGTAAACTACATAGCTCTGAGAACATCCTCATGTATGCAGCAGAGCCTTGCAGCTCAGGCTCAGGATGGATGGTGGTCGGGGTAGAGGAGGTCTTGTCAAATTCTGATCTGCTACCTGCATATAGGAGAGCCTGAGATGTGTGTGTGTGTTTCCATCTCTGCAGATGGGGCACTGAAATCCATAATTTCTTTTTAAAATTAAGTAAGGCCTGACTATCTATGTCTTAGTCAGGGTTTCTATTCCTGCACAAACATCATGACCAAGATGCAAGTTGGGGAGGAAAGGGTTTATTCAGCTTACTCTTCCACATTGCTGTTCATCACCAAAGGAAGTCAGGACTGGAACTCAAGCAGGTCAGGAAGCAGGAGCTGATGCAGAGGCCACGGAGGGATGTAACTTACTGGCTTGCTTCTCCTGGCTTGCTCAGCCTGCTTTCTTATAGAGCCCAAGACTACCAGCCCACAGATGGTACCACACACAAGGGGCCCTCCCACCTTGATCACTAATTGAGAAAATGCCTTACACATGGATCTCATAGAGGCATTTTCTCAGTTGAAGCTGCTTTCTCTGTGATAACTCGGGCTTGTGTCAAGTTGACACACAAAACCAGCCAGTTCAGGAGGTGAATACAGTGTGAAGGACAGAAAAATCTCCTGAGAAAAGGCTATGCCCAAGATGCCAATTTCACAGAGGTAGGCTGGGGATGCAAATTAAGGAGAAAATATGGCTTCACGGTAGTGCTAAGGTGGTGTTTTAGGAAGGACGCAGAAAGGGAAAAGTGTTAGTGAAACTCTGATACAATGAGAGTTGTAGCCAAATACATATAGTTCCTTGCTGGAACAGCACAGTACAGTCAGGGACAAGCCATAGCAGGGGCAGATGTGTGGGCAGTTACACTAATGTCATTTCTTTTTATGTCACTTCAAGAATACAGGCCTGGTGCTTTACAGGTCTTGACCTCACTGGTGGATACTCTGCAAGCCCTGCCTAAAAAAATATCAGTGCCCTTTACTCACAGGCTATGGACCAAGACCAAGACCTGTGCTTGCTTGGAACTGATTAATACTTGAGCCTTTGTGTTTTTGTTTTCTGACTTATGCACTTTCACCTTTTCTCCTCATGGACATTCTGATGGATTCTCTTTGCCATGATCAAATTGCTAGCATCCATACTCTGGTGCTTTGGTATTATAATTGAGTAAAATATGAGCTTCTTGTACACACACTGAAATATTGCAGCAATCACCAGACAACCAAGATGGTTATTGAGTGACTAACAGACTGGTAATACATACAGCATGAACACACTGGATAATCATATCTGAATGAATGAAGGGATGGGCCTAGACCACAAGAGATTTTATCATCTACTCAGAAAGATACAGGTTTTTTGCCTTTATCTATGTAAGTGTGTATATACTGTGGGTATAGATGCATGTAGATGTGTGTGTGTGTGTGTTTGTGTGTGTGTGTGTGTGTATATTTGTGTATTTGTGTATTTGGAGGCCAAAGGACAATCTTGGGTATTTTTTCTCAGATGTCCACCTTTTTTATTTCTGATACAGGATCAGCCTGGAATTCACCAACCCGGCTAGGCTGGCTGGCTAAGGAGTCCTAGCTTTGGGATTATAAGATCATACCAGTAACTTTTGGCTGGCATTGTTTTTGGAATTTACCATTTAAAAATTTAAGATATGATTGATTGCTGGTATCAGGATCTGCAGAAAGCAGATAGGACTGCACTGCTCTCTCTCTCTCTCTCTCTCTCTCTCTCTGTCCCATCTGGCTTCCTTCCCCAACCTGTGTGCAGGTTTGCTTTCTTACTTTTTCCCTCTTGGCTCTGTCATGCATTACATGAATGAATAAACAGACACTGTTGGAACCCAATGGACTGCCATGCTCCCTACAGCCTCCCAGGTCATGGGTTTCTGTTAGTCTCATAGCTCTGATGCAGAGGCCCACTCCATATGCAAAATAGCTCAGTGACATCTGAGAATTTGTTTATTCTGAGATTCACAAGGGAAAATCGAGCTCCATCATTTTGATCCAAATTTGAAGCAAAGTTTAATTAAATACTGACCAGCATGGTCTTTGGTCAGGACCACTCTCTGGAAATTCCAGCTGAGTGGCAACAAGACGTGTTGTAGAGGCTTCTTAAGGATAAACATAAACAGCCACTGTATTTGCTCACATATCCTTGCTGTTTTCCAAGAACTGCATCTCCCAGTATCCCAGGAAGTTACCTGGTCCTTGGTCAGGCGGGGCTTATGGTAAACTTTTGGGTTTCCTACACACTTTGTAGAGACTTCGTCTTCTACTTGTAGAAGTGCAGATGTCTTGAGAGCCCTTTATATCACACATGTACATGACTGTGGCTAGGGGAAAGTGTCTTAAAACTTCTTAGCACAAAGTAAAATGAATGGCTAGGTTCTTGTTTTAGAATTCCTCAAACTTAGAAACAGCAAAACCAAAATTATATCAGAGGCTTTTATCCCCTCTGGTCAAATAGTAAGTGGTTCAAATGTTATCATTCAGGGGAATGAGGAAGCAAGACTATAGAAATAAACACATTTCTCTGGCATCTCTTGTTTCTGTATGTTAGTGTGTGTGAAAAGGTTTGCTCCCTGTGGTCTGTTTGGCAGGGTCTGGCAAGCTCAGCAAGGCAGGACTCCCTGAGTAGCATGAAAAGCATTAGACACATGGGAGAGAAGATCAAGATCAGTGCAGTCCCATCTGCCCTGTGAGACAGGGAAAGCTGAGAAGAGGAAGACACTGTGTACTTCCAGAAGCTGGAGATTCAAATCCAAAGCACTTCAGGTGGCTGTGGTTGTAGTGGTGCCTGTGTCCTCGTGTCCCTTTCCTTTCCTTTCCTTTCCTTTCCTTTCCTTTCCTTTCCTTTCCTTTCCTTTCCTTT
>JADRCH010000145.1:964954-1023186 GCA_019843965.1 Rhynchomys soricoides | reverse complement strand
TTCCTTTCCTTTCCTTTCCTTTCCTTTCCTTTCCTTTCCTTTCCTTTTTCCTAAGTGAAACATGAATGTACTTTCCAAAAAAGGATTGTTTATTTTTATTGAGGATTTTTTAAGATGCCACCTCTGCAGTGCAGTGCTTATCCAGGCACTGGACATTACTGGTTTAGTTTGTGGGGAATAGGAACAGGACCCTACTCCTGCAAATAGCAATGAGCTCAGGTCTGGCTTTGTTTTCACTTTGTTCTCTCTCAGTGACAAGTCCAGGAAGTGACTCCTGGGGTTGTTTGTGTCTCCCTAAGCGTTTGAGCTCAGCCTTTCTCACACAGTGGACCTGCCTGAAGGCTCCAGTAGTCATGTAACACTCATCTCTAGTGATGCAGAAGTATCCTGCCTTCATTCACAGAGTAGAATTCCACTATCAATGTTTTCTCAAGAATTTGCCCCTGGAAAATAAAGTGCTGGCCATTGTCACTGTGTTTAATAGCTTTATGTCAACCTGACACCAGCTAAAATCATTTGGAAGAGAGAGGGGACTTCAGCTTCAAAAATATCCATGAGACTGGCCTGTGATACATGTTTTTGATTGATGATTGATATAGGGAAGGCTATCTCAACGTGGTCAGTGCCATTCCTTAGACTGTGGCTCTGACTTCCTTAAGAAAACAGGTTGACCATGGTATGAGGAGCAAGCCAGTAGGCAGCACCCCTACATGGCTTCTGTGTCAGTTCCTGTCTCTAGTTACCTGCCTTGAGTTCAGATCCTGACTTCTCTGAACTACTGTAAGGTGAAATAAACCCTTTCTCCCCAAGTTGTTTATTATGGTTATGGTGATTTATCATAACCATTGAAAAACCTGGCACCAGGTTTATGGTGTTTTGCTGTGACAGTCCTGACCATATTTGGGAAAGGACAATGCAAGGACTTTGGAAGTCATTGAGAATTCCAAGTGTGCCGAGTAAGCTACAAAAGCCTTTGATTGCTAAGAATATGGTGAACTGTTGTAGGTCATTGGAGGGTAAACCTAAGAGCAGTTTCAGATGAAAGCAAAGACCCTCCAAGGTTCATTTGATATTTTGAATTCAGAATGGTGGTTCTGGTCAGTTGGGGTTGTAAAAGTAGACATGATTAACATGAGACCAACAATCCTGAAATAAAGACTTTGCCTTCCTGTAACAGTTGATTCTATTTAGGTTAAAAAAAAAAAAAAAAACCAAACTGGTGGTGGTTAAGAAGAGAGCAGCACCTTTTGTAAGTCTGAGGTTATTTCTCGAGGCTCAGAACCTGTAGAGGGCCAAGGCTGCAAATAAGGTGGCAGCCAAATTTGATAGTAGTTTTGAAGGCACGAAAGGGTCTTAGAAAGCAGCTGAGACTTGGCATTGTATGTCCCTGAAGAGAGGACAGCAGAGGCTACTGGTTAAGGTACTGCCCAGTTGCAGCATAGATCCTAACATTTGGGAGGAGCTAGTGTGATGGAACAACCTTCAAAGACAGCAACATCCATGGAGTGACACTCTCCTGAACCTACAAATGTTGCATGTACTGTACCAAGCTCTTTGGAGCCTGGGAGATTAGAAGTCCCAGAATTCGAACACTGAGCTGTATCCTGTTGATCTTTGGGTTTGCTTTGATCTGATTGTGACTGTCCTCTGGTTCTTCTCTCTTGGAATAAGAGAGCATGTCATGTATTTTTGATTTACAAGAGTCCACGGTTGAGAGAGTTTGAAACTTTAAAGATATTTCAGAGCTGTAGAGAGACTTTTGAGTTTCATAGCTATTTTGAATATTTTAAAGTGTTTGAATTGTTCAGAACAGTTGGACTATTGTTTAAATTTTATATTGTCATTGCACGTTCCCCATGTTTTACAGACAAAGAAATGGCCAGTCCCAAACAGCTCCCAAGTTAAGAAGAGGCCAGAGCAGGATTTGAACTCATCTGCTCTTCCCTGAGACCTCCTACTCATTCACTCTGCTCTTTCAAGAACAGTAAACATTTCGGAGACCATCATAGAGAAATATGTTCTCATTCTCAGTGTTTATCTCCAGCAATGGCTTATGGTGTCACACATTAAGGCAATTCCTGTTAGAGAGTTTTAGAATATTTTATTATTCCTAATAATGTGAGTGTCATTGTGGGTGATTTCAGGGGAGGCCAAAGGTATTGAATCCCTTAGGGCTGGGGTTGCAGGCATTGATCCATCTCTCTAGCCCCCTCATTAGATACTTTTTATTTATTGGATACTTTCTTTATTTACATTTCAAATGTTTTCCCCTTTCCAGGTCTTCACTACAGAGCCCCCCTATGCTATCCCCATCCCCCTGCTTCTATGAGGGTGCTCCCCCTCCAACCCACTCCCATTCTCCCACCCTGGCATTCTCCTACACTGGGGTATTGAACACCCTCAGACCCAAGGGCCTCTCCTCCCACTGATGTCCAACAAGGTCATACTCTTTGTGTATTCTTTGGTTGTCAGTCCAGTCCCCGGGAGCTCCAGGAGTGTGGCCTGTTGACACTGTTGCTCAATCCATGGGGCTGTAAACCCCCTCAGCTCCTTCAGCCCCTTCTCCAACTCCTCCATCCTGGACCCCACGCTCAGTCCAAAGGTTAGCTATGAGCTTCTGCCTCTGCATTTGTCAGGCTCTGGAAGAGCCTCTCAGGAGACAGCCATATCAGGTTTCCATCAGATAGCACTTTCCCGAATCCACAATAACATCCAGGTTTGATGGATCCATAAGTGAGGCAATCTCTGGATGGCCTTTCCTTGAGTCTCTGCTCCACACTTTGTCTCAATTTTTCCTCCTGTGAGTATTTTGTTCACCCTTCTAAAAAGCACTGAAACATCCACATTTTGGTCTTCCTTCTTAGACTTCATATGATCTGTGAATTGAATCTTTGGGCTAATATCCACTTATCAGTGAGTACATACCCTGTTTGCTCTTTTGTGACTGAGTTACCTCATTCAGGGTAATATTTTCAAGTTCTATCCATTTGCCTGTGAATTTGATGACGTCATTATTTTTAAGGTGAGTAGTAATCCACTGTGTAAATGTACCACATTTTCTGTATCCATTCCTCTGTTGAGGGACATCTGGGTTGTTTCCAGCTTCTGGCTATTATAAATATGGCTGCTAAGAACACAGTGGAACATGTGTCTTTATTACATGTTGGAGCATCTTCTGGGTATATGCCCAGGAGTGGTATAGCTGGGTCCTCAGGTAGTACTATGTCCAATTTTCTGAAGAACAGTTGGACTGATTTCTACAATGGTTGTACAGCTTGCAATCCCACCAGCAATGGAGGAGTGTTCCTCTTTCTCCACATCCTCTCCAACATCTCTGTCACCTGAGTTTTTGATATTAGCCATTCTGATTGGTGTGAGGTGGAATCTCAGGGTTGTTTTGATTTGCATTTCCCTGATGACTAAGGATGCTGAACATTTCTTTAGGTGCTTCTCAGCCCTTCGACTTTCCTCAGTTGAGAATTATTTCTTTAGCTCTGTTCCCCATTTTTTGATACTTTTTCCAGGTTACTTGGTTCCCTGGAATCTAACGTTTTGAGGTCTTTGTATATATTGCCTATTAGCCCTCTATCAGATGTAGAATTAATAAAGATCTTTTGCCAATCTGTTAGTTGCTCTGTCCTATTGATAGTGTACTTTGCTTTACAGAAGCTTTGCAATTTTATGAGGTCCCATTTGTCCATTCTCGATCTTAAAGCGTAAGTCATTGGTGTTCTGTTCAGGAAATTTTCCCCTGTGCCATATGTTTGAGACTTTTTCCCACTTTGTCTTCTATTAGATTCAGTGTATCTGGTTTTATGTGGAGGTCCTTGATCCACTTGGACTTGAGCTTTGTAGAGGGAGATAAGAATGGATCAATTTTCATTCTTCTGAATGTTGACCGCCAGTTGAACCAGCACCATTTGTTGAAATTGCTGGCTTTTTTTCTACTGGTTTTAGCTCCTTTTTCAAAGATCAAGTGACCATAGGTATGTGGGTTCATTTCTGGGTCTTCAATTCTATTCCATTGATCTACCTGCCTGTCACTGTACCAATACCAAGCAGTTTTTATCACTATTGCTTTGAGGTACAGCTTGAGGTCAGGGGTGCTGATTCCCCCAGTAGTTCTTTTATCATTGAGAATAGTTTTTACTATCCTGGGTTTTGTATTATTCCATATGAATTTGAGAATTGCTCTTTCTAAGTCTATGAAGAACTGAGTTGGAATTTTGATGGGGATTGCATTGAATCTGTAGATTACTTTCTGGAGGATGGCCATTTTAACTATATTAATCCTGCCAATCCACAAGCATGTGGGATCTTTCCATCTTCTGAGGTCTTCTTCAATTTCTTCAGAGACTTGAAGTTCTTGTCATACAGATCTTTCACTTCTTCTTTGGTTAGTGTCACCCCAAGATAGTTTATATTGTTTGTGACTATTGTGAAGGGTGTCGTTTCCCTAATTTCTTTCTCAGCCTGTTTATTGTTTGAGTATAGGAAGGCTACTGATTTGTTTAAGGTAATTTTATATTCACACACTTTGCTGAAGTTGTTTATCAGCCATAGGATTTCTCTGGTAGAGTTTTGGGGGTCACTTAAATATATTATCATATCATCTTCAAGTAGGGATATTTTGATTTCTTCCTTTCTGCTTTGTATCCCTTTGACCTCCGTGTGTTGTCTAATTGCTCTAGATAGAACTTCAAGTACTATATTGAATAGATATGGAGAGAGTGTGCAGCCTTGCCTAGTCCCTGATTTAGTGGGAATGCTTCAAGTTTCTCTCCACTTAGTTTGATGTTGGCTACTGGTTTGCTGTATTTACTTTTACTATGTTTATGTATGGGGCTTGAATTCCGGATCTTTCCATGACTTTTAACATGAAGGGATGTTGAATTTCATTAGATACTTTTATCTTTCACATTAATTCTGAACATCGCTCCTGAAGCTCAGAAAAATAATATGTGAGTCAATGATGGTCACTTCTTCCTACTGTCCAGATCTGAGAACCTGTATCTGTAAGACATCTGCTGTAGTTGGAATAGGAAATGTTTATTTGGGCCAGTGTATCTAACACTTGATCCCAGATGGCAGTGCTTCTTTAAGAAATGGTAGAAATTTTAGGAAGTGTGTTTCATTGGAGGAAGTAGGTCACTGGAGACGTGCCTTTGGTTCTGCCTCCTACTTCCTGTCACTACAATACTTTTACCTTGCCACATGCCAAGAGTCTGCATAGCCTATAGCTCAGACTGAAAATTTTAAGTTGATCTGTCTGGTAATTTGTCACAATATTAAAAAGTCTATTTGATGTAGTGATAGAATGAAATCAGGCATGTAATCATCCAAGGCATAGCATTGGCTTTGTTAGAACACTGCTCTGAGCCACTGTGTTGTGGGGTGTGTGTGTGTGTGTGTGTGTGCACTAACATGTGTGTTGTGCTTTACCTCCATGTTGACCCAAGGCTTTAGTGGTGGCATGACTGTTTTTACACATGTAGAAGAAATAAATTGAATGGTGCTTTCTCAACTTCTTGTAAAGAAGGGCAGAAGGCAAGGGTGTGTATATACCCCTTACACCATATCCCTTTTCCTTCTAAAGATCATTAGTGGGTGTGGTCACAGCTCAAGGCTAAGGTCAGGATGGATGTCAAATTTGGCTATATCTCTTAGGGACACAGAACTGGAAGAATTGGAGATACCTTCCTTCCTTCCTTCCTTCCTTCCATCCATTTTTTTTTAATTCTTAGTTTCATAAACATATATAATCAATTTCAGTTCTCCCCAAATTTCTATGTCTCATCTTTCTTTTTTCTCCTGACGAAACCCTTCTTTCTAAGTCTCCTTCCTACATTTTGTCATGTGTCTGTGTCCCACCGAATTCAAATAGGGTTGCTTGCAGGAGAATGTAATGACAGACTACTAACTAGAGAATGGGCAGCTTAGCAATGCACCTGACAAAAGTGATACCCCTTTTCCTAGCTGCCATTAACTGTCAATAGTTTTTAGGGGGCTTCTATGGTGAAATGTTGATGGGTCCAATCTTGTACAGATCTTATGCAAGTAAACACAGCCATAAAGTCATGAGAGCATTGGCTATGTCATATCCAGACAATACCATTCTACAGGATTCTTTCTCAACTTCTGGCTCTTACATTTTTTTCTAGCCTTCTTACCCTCTTCCATGATGTTCTCAAGACTTAAGGATGTATGGTAGTAATATTACAGTCAGATAACCTATGCACATTAATCAATTGTGAGTTTCCTATAAACAGAAGCTTTTGACCAAGGCTGAGAACTACATTGAGATATGGTATAAATATAATACTAGAAGGTAGTTTGATGCACCCTGAAATGTTTTTAGTAATAAAACTGTGGAACTGTGTGCTTTCTAGTTTTATTTATTTATTTATTTATTTTCCCTCCTGGTCCACCCTCTGACTGTTCCACATCCCATACTTGCTCCTGTCCCCCATGTCTCCACGAGGATGGCCCCACTCCCCCCACCCCCCATCTCACCAGACCTCTAAACTCCTGGGACCTCTAGTCTCTTCGGGGTTAGGTGTATCTTCTCTGACTGAACCCAGACCCATAAGTGCTCTAATGTATATGTGTTGGGGACCTTATATCAGCAGGTGTATGCTGCCTGGTTGGTGGTCCAGTGTTTGAGACCGCTGGTCCTCCTACAGGGTTGCCCTCCTCCTTAGCTTCTTCCAGCTTTTCCCCAATTCAACCACAGGGGTCAGCAGCTTCTGTCCATTGATTGGGTGTAAATATCTGCATCTGACTCAGTTGCTTGTTGGGTCTTTCAGAGGGCAGTCATAAGAGGTCTCTTTTGGTGGGCACTACATAGTCTCAGTCATAGTGCCAAGCCTTGGGGCCTCCCCTTGAGCTAGATCCCACTTTGGAGCTGTTGCTGGATCTTCTTTTCCTCAGGCTCCTCTCCATTTCCATCCCTGAAGTTCTTTCAGACAGGAACAATTATGGGTCAGAGTCTTTGATTGTTGAATGGCAACCCCATCCCTCATTTGATGTCCTGTCTTTCTGCTGGAGGTGGGCTCTATAAGTTCCCTCTCCCCACTGTAGGACATTTCATCTAAGGTCCCTCCCCTTGAGTCCTGAGAGTCTCTCACCTCCGAGGTCTCTGGTACTTTCTGAGGGAACCCCACAATCTCCTATCTCCCAAGGTTGCCTGTTTCCTTCCTTACTGTTGACCCTCAAGGCTTCAGTCCTTTCCACCCACCCAATTCCAAATCATGTTCCCCACTTCCCCCTTCACTTTCCCTTCCAGGTCCCTCCCTAGTTCCCCCCTTGTGATTGCTTTCTTCTCTCTCCCAAGTGGGACTGAAGCATCCTCACTTGGATCCTTCAGCATGTTCACCTTTTTGAGTTCCGTGGACTGTAACCTGAGTATTCTGTACCTTCTTTGGCTAATATCTATTTATTAGTAAATACATACCATGCATGTCCTTTTGGGTCTGAGTTATCTCACTCAGGATGATATATTCTAGTTCCATTCATTTGCCTGCAAAATTCAGGATGTCCTCATTCTTAATAGCTGAGTAGTATTCCATTGGATAAATGAACCACATTTTTTGTATCCATTATTTTGTCTTGGGACATCTGGGTTGTTTCCAGCTTCTGGCTATCACAAACAAGGCCAATATGAACATAGCGGAACATGTGCCCCTGTGGCATGGCAGAACAACTTTTGGATATATTCCCAAGAGTGGTATTGCTGGGTCTTTAGGTAGAAATATTTCCAATTTTCTGAGGAACCTCCAGATTGATTTCCAGAGTGGTTGTATCAGCTTGCAATCCCACCAGCAATAGAGGGGTGTTCCTCTTTCTCCACATCCTCCCCAACATGTGTTGTAACTTGAGGTTTTGATAGTTTTCAAACTATTCCATAAAATAGAAACAGAAGAAACACTACCTAATTCATTCTATGAAACCACAATTACTCTGATACCAAACCACACAAGGACCAAACTGAGAAAAAGAACTTCAAACCAATCTCACTTATGAATATCAATGCAAAAAATACTCAACAAAATTCTTGCAAACCAAATCCAAGAACATACCAAAACCATCATTCACCAGGATCAAGTAGTCTTCATCCTAAGGATGTAAGGTTAGTTTAATATACAAAAATACATCCACGTAATCCACTATATAAACAAAGTCAAAGAAAAAATCACATGATCATCTTTTTAGACACAGAAAATGCATTTGAGAAAATACAATGCCCCTTCATGTTAAAAGTATTGGAGAGATCAGGAATTCAAGGCCCATACTGAAACATAATAAAAGCAATTTATTGCAAACCAACAGCCAATATCAAGTTAAATGGAGAAATACTTGAAGCAATCTCACTAAAATCGGGTACTCAAAGTGCTAGCTAGAACAATAAGACAACAAAAAGAGATCAATGGAAAGCAAAATGGCAAAGAAGAAATAAAGGAATCACTATTTTCAGATGATATGATGGTACACATAAGCAACCCCTAAAATTCTACCAGAAAACTTCTCTAGCTGGTAAACAAATTCAGCAAAGTGGCCAGATATAAAATTAACTCAAATAAATCAGTAGCCTTCCTTTATACAAAGGATAAACAGGCTGAGAAAGAAATTAGAAGAAAAAAACTCCCATCACAATAGCCACAAATAATATAAAATATCTGGGGTAACTCTAAACAAGCAATTGAAAGATCTATATGATAATAACTTTAAGCTTTTCAAGAAAGAAATCAAAGAAGATCTCAGAAAATGGAGAGATCTTCCATGCTCATAGATTGGCAGAATTAACATAGTAAAAATGGCCATCCTACCAAAGGCAATCTACAGATTCAATGCAATCCCCATCAAAATCCCAACACAATTCTTCAAAGACATGGAAAGAGCAATTCTCAAATTTATCTGGAAAGGCAAAAAACAAAAACAAAAAACAAAAAAACAGAAAAACAAAACCAGAATAGTGCAAATAATTTTTAATAATAAAAGAATGGCTGGGGGAACCACCATCCCTTACCTCAAGTTCTACTACAGAGCAATAGCAATAAAGACTGCATCGTATTGGTACAGTGACAGACACATTGATCAGTGGAATAGAACTGAAGACCCAGAAATAAAGCCACACACGTACGGGCACTTGATCTTTGACAAAGAAGCCAAAAATATACAATGGAAAAAAGAAAACATCTTCAAAAAATGGTGCTGGTCTAACTGGCTGGCTGTATGTAGAAAAGTAAAAATAGACCCTTATTTGTCACCTTGTACAAAGCTCAAGTCCAAGTGGATCAAGGACTTCAGCATAAAAACAGATACAGTGAATCTAATAGAAGAGAAAGTGGGAAAGAGTCTTGAACTCATTGGCACAGGGGGAAATTTCCTAAACAGAACTTCAGTGACTCATGCTCTAAGATCAAGAATTGATGAATGGGACCTCATGAAACTGGAAAGCTTCTGTAAGGCAAAGTACACTGTCAGTAAGACAAATTGCCAACCTACAGATTGGGAAAAAATCTTCACTAACCCCACATTTGGACTAATATCCAGAATATATAAAGAATTCAAGAAGCTAACCACCAAAAAAACCAATCAACCCAATCAAAAAATGAGATATAGAACTAAACTGAGAATTTACAACAGAGGAATCTTAAATGGCTGAGAAGCACCTAAAGAAAATGTTCAAAGTCCTTAGTGATTCGAGAAATGCAAATCAAAATGACCCTGAGATTCCATCTTACACCAATCAGAATAGCTAAGATCAAAACCTCAGGTGCTGGCTAGTTTTATGCCAACTTGAGACAAGCTAGATTTATCCAATGAGGGAAACTCAATTGAGAAAATGCCTCCATAAGAGCTAGCTATAGGGCATTTTCTTATTTAATGATTGATGGTAGAGAGCTCAGCCCATTGTGTGTGGTGTAATTCCTGGGCTGGTGGTCATGGATCTAATAAGAAAACAGTCTGAACAATTCATAATGAACAAGCCAATAAGTAGCACCCCTCCATGGCCTTACCATTAGGTCCTGCCTCCAGGTTTTTGCCATATAAGTTCCTGCCCCGATTTTTCTCAATTATGTACTGTTGCCTGGAAATGTATGCTGAAATAAATCTTTTCCTCTCTAACTTGCACTGGTCACAGTATTTCAACATAGCAATAGAAACCCAGACTAAGAAAGACTGCTTCCTGAAAATCAGGTGCTGTGGGGGGAATTTGTCATATGTGTGGCAAAAGCAATCCTTAACTCAAATACTTGCATAACACATATGACTTTTACATGATTGTATCTGTATTGATCCTGTCTGGTGGCTGACCTAACTGGTGAAATCTGAGGACTGGTGCTCTTAGTAGGTGTTTCCTATGATTCCCATATGCCTGTTTACTCACCATCTGTGAATCACCTGACTTGTAGGGACTATGCAGCTTTTCAACATCAGATATTCTCTGGAGAGGCCAGAAGATAGGGGTTTATACAATGCATCACTTCTGCAGTGCAGAGTATACACAACAGGAAAGTGTGTCACTTTTAGTGAGTTGCTCATCCTTGAGGTTGCCCTGCCATCAGAATTTCTCTATACAGAAGTAGTGTTCAGATTCCATGAACATGAGTCTCTGATAGTCTATCCACCTGTCCCATTGTACATCCTTGAGTGAAGTCAAATTCTCTTCCTGTGATGACGCAAACAAACCAATGTTCACTGTGGTACACTGGCATAAGCACACTTCCCAAACTAAAGCCAAAACTCTGTGGAAAACTAATGGATATGAAAAACAATATATTATACATATGTTCCTTTTGCTTTCTGATGTAGAGAACATTCTAACATGATTTTAAAACATTTATTTTTTCAAACCTAAAATAATATGGTGTGTAACTATGCTCTAAACTGCAACAGGTTCTATGAATTTCTAACAAACTCTGAGTCATTCATGAATGTAGTTAGCCTACATTGAGAGTACAGAGTTTATACCTGGCACTGTATTATGTTATAGTTGGGTAAAACTACATAGTAAAGGGGCCTGTGGAAAGATATAGACAATAACCAAAGAAGCCCAGCTGTAAATTGATGAATGCCTCTAAAGTTTACAGAATGCTGAATATTCTAATACATCATTTGAGTTGGAGTGGCAGGACAGGACCAAGATTATATTATTTAAGCTTCTGTCTGATGGCTTATTTAGGTTGGACTCATTTAGTTGGACCTAAGAAACAGAGGTCCTTCTGATGGGATGAAAACAGTCTCTGCTGTCAATAAAGACCTGGTGTGAGGGTGGGATATGGAAAAGTGGGAGTTTGTCTTGGCTGGATACAAAGGAGAATAGATGGTCAACAACAGGGTAAAGTTCAGGCAAAGAATCAGAAGGAATAAGAGACTAGGAAAGAAGAGTGCCTGTCTAGGATGGTCTTGACTACCTCAGAGGCTGTGGGTTCACAAGAGAGGAGGTATGTCAGAGTGAGGTTGGAAGAACAGAAAGAAGAATCTATGGTGCTCTGGGTCCTGCCAAAGAACTATCCACTCACAAGGATCTTGTGATGGGTTAGAAGTGGAGGCAAGAGCAGGGTTGTGGCAGGTCTTCAAGCTTTAGTTCGTTATGTTATAACTCCTAGAGCAGAAAGAACTGTGGGGTATCTGAGATACCTGTGGGAAAATGAATTTTCCAGTTGGCACCAGGATCAGTGACATTTGGGGTTTCTATGTAGATAGTAACTAAAACCATCAGTGAGTAATGAAGTTACTCATTTCTTTGTCTTTTTTTCTTGTTGAAGACACATTTGTGCTTTGCCGTAGTGATAGTTAATGTGTCTTTCCACACTGGTGGAAGTCCTGAATACCCAGTCCTTACTGTTACACTTCTGCTACCAGCACCACATGCTGCCATCACTGTTAAGTTCCTAAATAGAGACAGATAAGAGCATATGTATCTTTTCTGTCCTACTTCTGTGACATAGAGTAGACAAGCATCACCCATCCTGAGCCTAGCCTTCCTGCCCAGATGTCTAAGTTGCTGCATAGATTCTGAGACTGGCCCTCCTGTTTTCTTAAGGGTCCAAATGTGATAGGTGACAGAACTCTGAGTTAGTGTAGCAGCTGACTTAAATGTACTTAAAGTTGGGGAACATGAAAAAAGGCTGGTAAGAATGTCCAGCTGGACTAATGTCAAGTAAAGCAGGAAAGAGAAGGAAGGTGGCCAAGTCAGAATGGGCAGCAGGCGCCTGGCTATAGCCATTCATCCTGGCAAGCAAGGAGGCCTGTCTGGAGCAAGGTCTCCAGGAGGCTAGCTTCCCAACTTTTCTCTGGACTGATTGCTCCCTGAGGCCTTGAAATGCTCTGGATGCTGACTACCAGTGCATTTCCACTCCCACTCCCAAAAGTTTGTGAGCTCATTAGGAGACCCTGCCAAAGAGCCTCCTGACCTAAGCCCTTTACAGAGACACTTGAGCCTTGAGCCCTTTTGAAGGTGCTCTGTGTGAAATTGCTTTTGGTTTCCATGTGAATGCTTGTTCAGGCTCTGCCTCTTTGCTACTGCATAATGAGTTACACAGAGGAGGGCTCTGAAGAATAAGTCACAGCCACATCTATGGAAATGAGCTAACCTTGGGACCAGATATGAAAATAAATATCCAGGCCTGTAGACTAGGCCAAAGGCTCTAATGGTTGAATTGCATATAAAGGCTTCTTTCAAGCCTTGTAATATGGGATTGCAAAACCCTCAAGTCTGAGCTAAGAGGACCTGTAAACAAATCCAGACATAAGCACAAGAGCCCCTTGCTTCTGCCTCCTCAGCTATTAGACCTGCTTCCATCACGGCTGACACCAATACCCAGGATCTTATAGAAAGGTGTTTGGAGTGTGTGTGTGTGTGTGGGGGGGAATAAAAATATTGATTACAGATAATATTAGTTCACAAAAACTTTGTTTATGGGTGGAGCTGCTGTGCTACACTGGGGTTTTTGTGAGCATGCATGCTGCTTGATATCATTTGTGCGAAGATCTAGCCATCAGCAGGTTCAGAATCCCTGTCACAGATGCATTATGGTCTTCAGTGTTTGTAGATCCTGCCAGGATGTAATCCTGCAGTCTGCCCTACAGAAAGACTCTTTTCTTCACAAGGTACTGACCATCTTTACTCATGAAAGCTTTGTTCACCAGAAAGGAGAGATCATGGTGGAGGAAAGTCAAGGACTTAGGGGTGGAAGGAGAATGTGTAACAGTGCTGAGAGTCATTTTGGTCAAACTGCTGTGCTCAAGATGCTGGAAAAGAATTGATGGAGGAAGAAGCTATGTTACCACAGAGAGTATTGCATGCAGGCCAACCCACCTCAGAAAGCACAAGACAGTGTGCCAGGGTCTGATCTGCTTTTGCAGGTTGTAAAGAACAATGGCACAAGCACAGGAAGGCTTCAGATGTGGGGTACCAGTAGACTTCAGTCAGCAGCCTTGAAGGCTCAGGAGCTGGAGATAGCATCTAAATGGAGGCCATAGGAGGAATTCAGCCAGGGAACTAAGGACTTTCCCAAAAATATCATTCTTTTTAAAGTAAAAGGTTATCATTTCTGAAAACTGCAGAGTTCCTACCATCCCTCTGTGGGAGTTACTTTTTGAACAGTCAGTACACAGGACTTCTTGAGACACAGCTTTTGCACTTCTAGTTTACTACTAAATTTAGGGTTTTCTCTTTTAAGAAATTTATACTTCTTTTTTTATTATTTGAAAGTTTCATGTATATATGCAAAATATCTTGGTGATATCCATCCTACCACTTCCTTCAGCTCTCTATGGTGGGCCTTCCTGTTTTTCAACACAAGTTTTTTCTAACTTCATGCCCTTTCACACACACACACACACACACACACACACACACACACACACACACACTATATATATATATATATGTATATATATATCTTAACCCAACTAATGCTGCCCATATGCCTAAGGTATGGGGTTATTCACTGAGGCATGGCAAGCCTACCAGTGGCTACCTCCACAAAAAATGTGACTCTCTGTCCCACAGTAACCATCAGCTATAATAAGCTCTTCTGATAAGGACAGGACATAGAAAACCCCTTCCTGCTCCATGCTGAAATTTTTAACTGACTTGATTTTCTGTATGTAAAAATCAACTGTAGTTTTATAATGCTGTTTTAAAGACAGAAGATTACATTAGGTTAAAATTCAGTCATATTTGTATGCCACTGCTTTCTTACTTGTTAAACAAAAGATATAGCTGAAAATACAGTCATGCATTTGGCATATGTGTGATATGTACTAATAGCTAAGCTCTAAACTAAGTTGAACTAATAGCTAAGCTCTAAAATTTATCATCTATGACTATCATCTGTATGCATGTTTATAATCTATACATTATTCATATATTATATATCAACCTCTTTATTTCTCTGTCTTTATATCTCCTAAGTATATCCAATGCCTATTGATACCTACTATCTATTTCCTATAATCAGCAGCAACAGCTTGTATCAAAGACACACCTGCATTATGAAGTATAAATTTAGCTATAAGTTCAAAAAAATAAATTTTACAAGTTACTGGCAACAATAAGAAGGGACAAAATACTTTAAAGGCTTATATTTAGACATAATCATCTTCAACCTACAGAAAAAATAAGAGTAGTATAAGGCCACATTCAAGTTGTTCTGCTTCCCATAGTAACTGGGTGTCCCAGAGAAGCAAGGCCATTGGTGCCCACTGCACTCACCCCTGCATTGATTGAGCTTCTTCTATTGGATACAACTTCTTAGATACTGATAAATTTGATGATTAAAATATTTGCAGAATATACTTCTGTTTGGGATAGAGTACTTCATGATTATGTCCAGCTTAGGCATGTTAGGACAGAACATCACTGATGTGGTACTGTGTTTTCCTCATGACACCTTATCACTCTGCAAACTGATAATGATATTTCTCATAACTTGAAACAATGATTTGATCACATGATAAAGATGCTATGTCTTTATAGTCACGACAAATTTACTTTTAATTTCATTTGCAATCCATATTTTGTGTGGAAATAACTTTGAAGCCATTTGACCTCTTGTTTTCTCTTTACTCACCCATGTATTTTACATTAGTGATGCTTTCCCAAGCAGAATAGATGATGTCTAGGAAAGAGGAGAGAACCTGGTCCAAATGAGTCTGTCTGAGACTGAGTGGGATGGTGAGTGTCCCCGACCCAAAAGAAACACACCAGGCCAAGAGTCTTTTCGAAGCAGGAATTTAACTTTATTGTATCAACCCCTTGCTTACATAGAGAAGGCAAAGGGGGTGGGCACTTAGGTATGGGGAGAGATGACATAGGAGATAGGGAAGGGGAAGAAGTAACTACTGACAGGGCCAATAGCAAAGCTCCACATCAGCAACAGCAGGGCAGAGGGAGGTCCAAACAGGTCTTGCTGAGTCACCCCTATACAGAAATGACTGAGACAGGTCTCAGAACTTGAGCCAGGCTGGGTTTGTCCTCAAGGCCAAAATCAAGGTCAAAATGGAGCCCAACACTACCACTGCCTGGACCCCACCCTCTCGCCCTTGGGACAGCAGGAGGGGGAGAACACCCCCAGTGCCAAGCTGTCAGGGTCCAGTTCTGAGTCCCAGCCCAGAGCTGCTGCAGCCCCAGCTTGGCTCAGCAACATGACACCCAGTGCAGGAGGGTAGACGGGCAAGTCAGCGAGGAATCAGGGTGCTGCTTGCCGCTGGGAACTCAGGGCCCCACATCCCACCCCTATGTCTCGGGCTGCCCCAGGCTGCATGCAGCACTTCCTGTCCCTGTGCCAGGGAGGTGTGCCCTGAGACCATCAGCGGCCTCTCTAAAGAAGAAGCTGGAGCTCTCTCCTCTCTGTGCCATCACCAGCCTTGGGCCCTGACCCCCCATCCCCATCCCCCCCACACACGCAGGGCTGAGGGCCATCACCATGGAGACAGTCGTAGCCCCAGGCCTGGGATGGGTAGCTGAAGGGGAGCCAGCAATGTAGATGCTGCTTGCTGCCGGACTGCAATTACGAGCAGTGGTGCTGCCCCCGACCAGGGCAAGACCACGATCAGGAGGTCCAACAGTTATCTTTTTTTATTCAGCAATTGACATCTAGTCTAAGGAAAACGTGTCCATTCTTCAAAAGTCATGCAGTTGTGATGTTTCATGGATTCTTATTTTATTCTGTAATTATAATTCTTTACTGTCATTGTTTTGGTTAATTGTCTGGATTTTGTCCCCAAGACTCCCCACAGTCTGGTGTCTGTGCCTTTTGGGCATCTCCTTATTATTATTCAACTCCTTCCTTATTTTCTGGCACGACAGCAAGTTTTAGGTTCATCTTGTACTTCCCAGTGCTGAGATGTTCATTTATCCAGAGAGTCTGTTTCCTTTCGGTAGTGAAGGATCTTATCTAAATGCCAAGAGGTAGAGTCTATGTTACTAATTTATCCCTGTTCCCAAACACTTTTGTGGACAATACCTAGCTCCCCACTCTTTCCCTCCTTTCCTTCTCTCTTCATCCCTCCATCCCTCCCTCTGTCCATTTCTTTCTTCTTCCCTCCCTCCTAGAAAGCCACATTTGTTCTCCCTAGTTTTTTCCTCTTCTGTATAATGCACCTTTTCTTTCACAATGTTTCCTTTCCTTCAACCTGTTAGTTTGATTTGTACTTACAAACTCTACAGTTCCTTGTGTTGCTGTGCATCCATCTATTCAGACTTCTCAGGACTTTCCAAGTGTCTTCTGGGCAGTCTTACATCCCTAACCCTCCCTTTCTTGCTTTGTAAATGGTCTGAAAAAAGCTCATAACAAAAGAAGTTCAACCATTTAGGGAATTTTAGTGGTTGCTATGATGTATAAGGCAAGAAAATATCCATGAAGAAAAGCTTAGACAAATATCTCTCACAATCATCCTGATATTCCAAGCCAATAAAGTTATATTAAAAAACACCTACTTAACATTGGAGAAATACCTCAGTACATGTTGTTCCTGCAGAGGACAAAAATTCTGTTCCTATTACCCACATCAGGGCAGGTTATAACTGCCTATAACTCTAGTTGCAAAAGATCCATCACTGTATTCTGATCTCTGAGGCATTCCACCCAAGTGCACCAACTTACCCTCAAATACTTACACAAATCAATAATTTAAAATAAAAATAATTTTCAAAAATTTGCCTTATTAAATCAAAACTATTGTTTATTGATTGCCAATTAATTGTTGCACTCTAAATTGTTTATGATCTTATTATGATAATAGAAAGAGCCTTTTAAAGGCTCTTGTCATCCCTGTAGCTTTTCTCATTTTATTCTTGGAGAAAATTGTTGCCTCAAGTAAAGTGATCGTCACCACAGCCAAAGCCTAGGGTCCTTCCTAGTAGATGACCAGCAGCTTATTCTTCTCTGCATAAAGACATAACCAGAAGAAAAGTCTCACAATTAACTAAACTCCAACATAGTCATCACAATTCAGTGACTTTTCAAAGGAAAAAAAACCTTACATGTCATGATATTAAAAGATTATTATTCTACCATGTGACTTTCCCAACAAAACCTTTCATGTTTATTTTTTCTTTTAAAATTTTAATAATCAGATTAAGTTATATAAAGTCTTGATTTTAGGCAGCTAGCCGTACTTTAAAAGAAGTATTAAACAATCCTACATCTCATGATCATGCTATGCATTCAGACATATTCTTGGAAAGGACACTATAGAGATGAAATCAGTTCTGAGTTTAGGAAAGGAAAAAGGGTTTGTGTGTCACTCATCAGGAAGCAGTCCTGGAATCCCAAGAATTTTCTCCCACTGTATGCATGTTTCTGAAGCCACTATATCCATAAACCAAAGCAGGCAGAGAAAATGGAGACACCAGGCCAGTGGGAGAAAGCAGTGTGCCTTCTATTTCAAAACAGCCTCCTGTTAAGAGTGTGTCATTGCTTCAAATTCACAAAGTCTTTTGTAAGTGAGGTAACCAAGTCCCAGTAATAGGGTCTAGAACTTCTGATTATGAAATCAGCTCCCCATTCATGGAAGTTTGCTGCAAGAAAAAAAGATGCTGGCATTTGATGCACATTACTATAACTCTAGATTTAGATGGAAAAGGCTGAGTACATACCTGTACATACCTGTAACACATGCATTTGGGAAGCAGATTTGGAAGGGTTAGGAGTTCTAGATAAGTGTGGGCTACACAACACAACCATATCTCAACCAAAACAAAGCAAGATTTAGATTGGTGGAAAATAAGACTTTTCTTCTTTTTATGGAACTGGACAGTAGCAAGAGCAAATAGAGAATCAATGCCACATCTTTGTCTAAATAGTGAAGGGAGACATAAAGACTCTGGTGAGGCTAAAATCACCAAGGATGATGGCTGCTGATGGTGCAGAGAATAGTAGTGGCTGCTGTAGTAGCTCCCAGGCTGTGCAAGTCTTGACCACCAGTATCTAAGATATTGTGTTGCATTACAGTTTGGATGTGAAATGCCCTCCATGAACTAACATGTTTAAACATCCCCGACTAGTAGCATTACTTTGGAAGGCAAGGTATGTGAGGAATCCTAGGGAGATGGGAACCTGCTAGAGGAAGGTGGTTATGACAGGTGAACCATATAGACTATAGCCTGGCCTGCATCCTGCTCAAGTTCCTATTCTGCTTCTGACTACCAACACAATTGGCCTCTTGCTACGATTACCACATTCCCTCCAAGATGAACTGAATCATGAAACAAAATAAATTCTTTCTTTTTTAAGTTGCTGCTATGTATTTTGTCACAGCAGTGAGACAGTAGCTAACACATTTTGCCTCTGAGATAAGGACAGACATACAAGAGTGTAGAATTGGGGTAGTTCAAGTCATTTCTGGTCACTGAGCCCAGGGACTGGCACTGGGTTTCTAGAACCTGGCCCTAGGGATAGTGGGCAACAAATTAATATGTGAGAAAGTGTGACAAATGAAGCTGTTGGGGTAAGAATTTATTGGCTGTATGAGGAGGGGAGCCCACAGACTTCTGTCTTGATCCTGGGAACTGGGTCAAGACAGAACTAAAATACTAATCTCTAGAAATCGAGTAGAATCACAGATCCCAGGGCTGCAATGAACACAAATGAATGAGAACTATCTGAATGATAGTCTTGATCTGATCACACAAATAAAATGTCACATTGTGCCCATCAATATGTTAAATTATATGCCAAAATTTAAATATATATTAAAATAAAAACTGAACATCAAACCAAAACAAGCATATTTCCCAGCTGAGGCTAGTTCCTCCCTGGCATCTTCTAGCTTCTGAACCCTCTTAGTAGCCCTGTGATTTAGAGACGGACCCTACATATAGTGGAGGGCTCAGTGACCTGGTCTGGTCAGCAACCACAGAGCACCTAGTATATTTGCAACTCTGTGATTTAAAGACTGACCCTTCATAAGTTGGAAGGCTGAGTGGCCCAGCCTGGGTGTAGTAGCTATTCCTGATTGTCACCTTGACTATATCTGTAGTGAACTGCAATCCAGAATTAGAAAGCTTACCTGTAATCTAGATCTTCAGTCTGGAAGACACAAGTTTCAGGTGTGGTATGCACACCTTTAATCTGGGACACATCTGCTGCTGGAGACCTGCATAAGGACATTGGAAGAAGGAAGACTCATTCTTCTTCACCTTGGTGCCTTGTGGGACTAAACAACTGCTAGATCCTCGGATTTCCATTCACAGCTGCTGCTGATCATTGTTGGGGAGTTGGACTACATACTGTAAGTCATCAGCAAATTCCTTTACTATATAGAGACTATCTATAAGTTCTGTGACTCTAGAGAACCCTGACTAATACACTGGGTCAGCATCCACAGAACACCAAGTATATTTAAACTAGTTCATGCTGACTTATATTGTCTCTGTGAGAAAGGAAGTGGAATTTCAAGATTCATGAAGTTAGAGAACTGCTTTTACTTTTCTTTATACAGATTTGGCTTGGTTTCAGAACTGAGTTGATGCTATGGCCTGTGAGTGAAACAAAGAGCCTTTCAATTGACTGTAATAAGCATAATTGCAGCCTGTTTTTGTTACTTTGTGGTTTCCTTCTTTTTCCACCCTTTATTTCCCCAGTTTGATCTCCAAACACTATATAGGAGAGAAAGAAAGATGGGAGATGGGAGAAATAGAGGTCCCTGTTTCTAATTTCTTTCTTCTTGTTTCTTCTTTAAGCTGAACTACTAACAACTCCATCTACCTTTCCACCCTGGACAGACCACTAAACACCAACTCCTCTGAAAATTTCCCAGAATCCCAAACATCGTACAACCACAGAAACTATCTGCAGCTGGCAAACCCACACCTCTGCTAGAGCATGAAGCAAATCATAATCAGCTTCTGTGAAGTAGCCCCATTTCCCAACACCTGAGATAAAAACAAAAACATATTCTTATTTCTGTGTTTTTAAAAGAAACCCAAATTCCAGAATTCTCATTATATTTTCCCCTTTTTGTTTTAAACTATTAATTATGCTGGGTGTGGTGGGAAATTATAAACAGAGACATTTTCAATGAAATAAGCACTGTTTGGGGGACCAAAGTTTTTCAAGTGGCCAGATTTTCAGCCAACCTCTCCTGTTCAATTCTAATTTTTAGTATGTCGATGGAAAAAAAGAATCCCTGTCCCCAATATAAAATATTTGCTGTTTTCCATTCTGATGTTAACACATTGTTATAGTATATAGGTTGATTTAAATCCACAGTTTTTTTCTATAATCTAGTGTCTCTCCACTGTTGTTCTTTTCTCATTAACATTTAGAAAGTTCAACGTTAACAGAGCACTATTTAGTTTATTCCTGGGCGTTATTATTCTTCCTTTTTCTTTTATAAGCATTTCCTTTAAGGTACAATTAGATCTTTCAACAACTGCTTGTCCTGTAGGATTGTCCTGTAATGTGCTTTATATTATAATGTGTAAAGAATTGCTTCATCTTATTAGAGACATATATTGGGGCATTGTTAACCTTAATTTGTACTGGTTTTCCCATAATAGCCACTATTTGCAGTAAATTTGTAATTACAGAATCAGCCTTCTCAAAACTCAAAGAAATTGCACATTGAAACCCTGAGCAAATATCAATGGCATGATGTACAAATTTTAGTATTGCAAATTCTGCAAAATGAAACACTTCCTTCTGCCATATTTCATTTATTTTGGTACCCCTAGGTACCCCTATGGTAGGCAATGGAGTTTGGTTATAAAAAGAACAAGTAGAACATTTTCTTTTAATTTTCTTGGATTATTGACAGGTGATAGAAATTTTTTCTTAAACCTTTACTGTTAGCATGGTGTATTTCATGAAAAATTTGAGGGTTATACCATATTTCCTATTAATAATTTATCAGTTTCTTCATTTCCTCATGGCAATAGACCTGGCAAGCCTGTATGAGACTGAATACAGGTGATTCATAATGAATAGTTTGTATTTCTGATTGCCTGTTGCACCTGTATATACAACAAAGTTACTTCTGAAATATCCACAATAAACTCATCAGTTTCTATAGGCAGAACAACTCTTTCTGCATATTGAGAGTCAGTAATTATATTAAGAGATTCAGGAAAATCTAGTAGTACCATAAGTGTTGCATACAGCTCTAATTTTTAGACTGAAGAATATGGGATTTGAATTACTTTGCTCATTTTGTCTGACACACAGCCTGTCTTCCCAATTTATTTGCATCAGTAAAGAATGTAGGTGCTTCAGGAACTGGAGTTCCTTTTACATTATCTGAGACAAGTCAAATTAGTTCTTTTTATAAACTGGAGATACTTGCTTTTAGGATATTTACTTTTAATTTCTCCCAAATAGATGTTACAAGCTCTTTGCCAATCTTTATTGGTTGCTACCTTAGTCAGGGTTTCTAGTACTGCACAAAAATCAAGCAAGTTGGGGAGGAAAGGGTTTATTCAGCTTACACTTCCATGTGCTGTTCATCACGAAAGGAAGTCAGGACTGGAACTCTAGCAGGTCAGGAAGCAGGAGCTAATTCAGCAGCCATGGAGGGATGTTACTTACTTGCTTGCTTCCTATGGCTTGCTTAGTTTTCTCTCTTATAGAACCAACCCAGCGATTGCACCACCCACAATGGGCCCTCTTCCCTAGATCACTACTTGAGAAAATGCCTTACACCTGGATCTCATGGAGGTATTTCCTCAAGGGAGGCTCCTTTCTCTGTGATAACTCCAGCTTGTGTCAAGTTGACACACAAAACCAGCCAGTACAATTGACACAATTGACAGCCTTGTCAACTTGACACAAAAACACATCACTATTAAGCCTCAACCCTTACTTTCTTATTCATCCCCAAGATCTAAATAACTTTAAAAGTCCCACAGTCTTTACATATTAAAAGATCAATTCCTTTAAAATGTCTAATATCTTTTAAAATTTGAAGTCTTTTAAAAATTCAAAGTCTCTTAACTGGGCTCCACTAAAATACCTTCTTACCTCAAGAGGGAAAATTATCAGGGCTCAGTCACAATCAAAAGCAAAATCAAACTCCAACTGTCCAATGTCTGGGATCCACTTGTGATCTTCAAGGCTCCTCCAAGGACTCGAGTCACTTCTCCACCTCTGCCCTTTGTAGCACCCATCTTGTCTTCTAGACTTGTAATGCCTGTACTCTACTGTCACTGCTGTTTTTGGTGGGTATCTCATGTACTAGCATCTTCCAAACACTGCTGTCTTCCACTGTAACTAGGCTTCACCAATAGCCTCTCATAGGCATGGTGCCAAGCCTCAACCCCTTTGCATGGCCCCTTCAGTCCTGGGCTGTCAGGCGCAACTGAGGCTGCACCTTCACCAATGGCCTTCCATGGCCTCTCACAGTGCCAAGCCTCAGCTACTCTTTGTGACCCCTCCATGCCTTCAAAACCAGTACCACCTGGGTGACTCTTACACATTACCAAGTTCTGCTGCAGCACAAGGTACAACCTTGGCTATCTCTGGAACACAGCCTCTTTGTGCTTTCAGAAAACACTTCCCAGATGATTTCACCTCAATGATGCTGATCTCTTTTTAATCACCATTAATTTTTTAGCTCCAGCTACCAGCATCAACAGTCCCAGTAATGCAATGGTTTTGCTTTAGTAGTTCTGGTATCTTGTTAATCACAGCTGATCCTTAAGCCCCAGCTAACCAAAACCACAGAATCTTCATAGTCAAAATAGCAACAACCCTGATAATACTGTTTAATCTTCCCTCTGATATTCACAAACCAGGCCTCCATCTTCTGCACTGTTTTCAACATTACCTTCCATGTTCCTACAGAACATTCCACAGAGCTCTTAACATCGAATGGCTCTTCTAGCCCAAAATTCCAAAGTCCATCCACAGTCGTCCCCAAAACATGGTCAGGTTGTCACATGAATACCCCACTCCTGGTACTGATTTGTCTTAAGGTTTCTAATCCTGCACAAACATCATGACCAAAAAGCAAGTTGTAGAGAAAAGGGTTTAATCAGCTTACACTTACATGTTGCTGTTCATCATCAAAGGAAATCAGGACTGGAACTCAAGCAGGTCACAAAGCACTGCTGAGGCCATGGAGGATGTTACTTATTGGCTTGCTTCCCCTGGCTTGTTCAGCTTGCTCTATTATAGAACCCAAGACTACCAGCCCAGGGATGGCACCACCCACAATGGGCCCAACCTCCTTGTTCATTACTTGAGAAAATGCCTTACACCTGGATCTCATGGAAGCATTTTTTCACCTGAAGCTCCCTTCTCTGTGATAACTCCAGCTTGTGTCAAGTTGACACACAAAACCAGACAGTACGGTTGGCCATAATGCTATGATCTCAGCATTAATATAAGATAATATGATCTCTGCTGAGTCTGTTCCTGACAATTAACATAGTCTACATAGTCTTATTCTACCCTGTATGAGTAAATCAGAACCTTATTTTATATACATCTTTAATATTTTACATTGTTCCTGTGCTAGGAAAATCCCTTCCAGAATACTATCCTCCATTTGCATAATGAGCCCAGTATGAAAATGAGTTGAAGGCAAAACAACCAAAATATAATCAAGTTTGGAATCTATGTGATCTACACATGCATCTTGAAGTCTACCAGAGTTCTCTCTCTCTCTCTCTCTCTCTCTCTCTCTCTCTCTCTCTCTCTCTTTCTCTCTCTTTCTCTCTCTCTCCTTCAGCTGTTAACCATCTTAGAGTATCTAAATCCAAATCTCCTTGTAACATTTGAAACAAATTATATAACTCTTGAATAGTAAATTGAATGGCAGGCTATAGCCAATTAATATATGCCATTATTTTTTTGAAAATCATTAAGAGTTTACCACTGATCTCTTCCTTTTGTAGTTGAATTTTTGTTGACTTATTTTATAATCCAAGTAGTTAATAGAATCTCCTCTCTGTAGTTTTTCAGAAGCAATCTGTAACCCTTAGCATGGCAGAATTTGTTGTGTTTCCTTAAACATTTTCTCTAAAGTATCTGCATCAGAATCACCCAACAAAACTTCATCTATGAAATAGTAAATATTAGACTGAGGGAATTGAATATAAATTATTTCTAGCTATTATTGCATAAAATATTGACATTAAAGTTGAACCATTTAACATTCCCTGTAAAAGAACTTTTCATTTATGTCTTTTTACAGGTTGAGCTTTGCTATAAGTAGGTACTGTGAAATCAAACCTTTCCCAATCCTGCTCATGCAAGGGGATAGAAAAAAAAGAGCAACCGTTTAAGTCAATTACTATCATATGTCATGCTTTAGGTAATACTGGAGGTAAAGGAATTCCATGCTATAACAGACTCATTGGTTGGATTACTCTATTCTCCACTCTGAAATGTGTTAACATTCTCCATTTTCCTGATTTTTTTTTTAATAGCAAATACAGGGGAATTCCATGGGCTGTAGACTCTTCTAAATGTTGATCCTCTAGTTACTCTTGTACAGCTGTTCAAGTACCTGAAATTTTTCCTTAGTTAAGGGATACTTCTCTACACACACAGGTTTGCAAATCAACCATTTTAAAGATAGGATCATTAGTGCTACTGGAGAGCCCACCCCTTATAAATTTGGAAACTCAATCCCTGTTATGTCCTATGTTTGGACAATTGGCACAGTTGTTGGTTTTGATGACATATATCAATACGTTCACCAGAAGCATCTACAACATGGTTATATGCTATTATTCACTCCTGTTTTGTTTTGTTTTTAATAGCAAATTAACTGAAATGGGTGTTTTGTAAACAGGTCCATTTAGCTCATTGTTCATGGAGCTATAGCTTGGCATTGGCATTTATTCCCCTCTGGTGAGAATCCCTTGGCCTTTTCACAATGGAACTGACTTCAGGAAAGGAAAGTCTGCAAAAGGAAATAGTTACATGACAGGACAGAAAACCAGGGAAAGACCATAGAAAGGACAGAGAAGAGGTGACACTTCTATTTCATAATAATCCTCCCACAAACACTAAATAGGTCCTAGGATAACTACCTTTATTTGTGCAAGGGCATAGGTTCTTATGACCCAGTCATAACCCCTACATTCCACTCCTAAAAGGTCCCATGATTCTTAACACCACTGCCCAGGGGACCAATTCTCTTGTTCATGAACCTTTGGGGGATAAATCACAGATGACCAATAGCAGCCTCCCTATCAGTTAGTGGTCAGTTGGGAGCTGAGCACAGGACTTGTCTTACATTTAGTCTTTCCAAACTTATATCTGTATATAGAGTAGAATCAGACCTTATCTCTGGAGGAGCCCTGACCAGCTTGTGAATGGCAACCACGGCTTTGGCAGACCTTGTGCTTCTCTCCATTTCCTCTGTCTTGATAAAAAACATTAGATTACATTCCTGAAGCTAGTCAACAAGGTCCATTCCCTTATTTGGTGAATTCTTCCTCTTGAGACTGACTACCAAGGTCCAGTTATCAAAATATTGAAGTCCATCAATCAAAAGTCCCCTTTGTCTCACCTAATTAGTATGCCCAATTATAATTAAACACCTGTCCTAATATGGGGTATCCCATTTTACCTTTATAAACTTCCATTTGTCTATGGGCCCTGTCTGTCGCCTCTCTAGTCCTCTGGGACAAATACTCCTTCCCTCTCCCTTCTTTCCTTTCCCCTTTTCTCTCATCCTCTATCTCCTGACTTTGTCCCTTATTCCTGCCATCTGTCCTTCTGGGACAAATAAATCTCCTTTTTTGCTGAGAACTTGGTCTTGTAGTTTCAAAGCCAATATTTTTCCTTTCAGTGTGATCTCCTCACTGCACAGTGCATCACATTAATGAGATTTTATGCTAACATTTTAAACATTGAATCCTATCAGTGATCTCTTCCAAGCCTCCCCTGTGTTTGTGAAGCCTGTGTTCAAGGTTTGCTTGCTGATTTTGACACCAAAGTGTGAAAGAATCAACACTGCTGTTCAGTGTTTTTCAGAAGGGTTGTTCCTCCATCAGTGTCCCCAATAGTCATTTATAATGGGTTGGCTTGGCCCCTCTGAAGATCATGAGTACATGCCCATGCAGTCAGAGCATTTAGAGAGCATCCTTGTATTCTTTTGTTTCAGTTGTTAAAAGTTTCATGGATAAAAATATTGTTCTATGAAACTAGAACTTCCATGAGATCCAATTATCTCATTCCTGGATATATAACCAAAAGATATAAGTCAGAGTACCTTGCATGTCTACTGTGGCTCTATTCACATAGCCAAGTCATAGTCAGCCTAGATGCTACCAACAGATGAACAGATAAAATAACTTGTGCTACATATATATATATATATATAATGGAGCTTTCCTCTCTCACCTCATTCTCACTCCTCCTGATAAAACCAACAGTTCTCCTGCTTTCATCCCCCCTTTCTCTCTCTCCCACTGAATTCAATTTATTTAATTTATTCTTTCATGAAATAAGGTGACAATAAACAACCATCACTAAGTATTATTTTCAGGGGGTTAATTTCTTTTTTTATTTTCTAAAATGTCTTTGAAAGGACAATATGTTTAGGGTTTATTTGAAAAGAGTAAGTGTGGGCATTGGTACATGCTTCTATGATTTCCTGTTTGGTAAATCAAGTGTGGGATGAGGGTAGGGCAAAAGAATGTTTTGTTAGTAACTAGGTGTAAGAATTAAAAAGTTGAGTTGGTCCCAAAAAAATTAAACTTTATTTTTTCTGCTTCTTCCCATCACACCCCCCATGAAGAGTTTATTCATTTTAGAACATTTTTGTAAAGTGATCCTTGTGTTCTTTGAGCCTGATACTAAACTCCAATATCCTTCTGGAATGTTTTCTCTTTCTGTTAAAATAATACATTTATGAATTCCACGGAACTAAATTAAATTAGGCAATGCAGCCAGTAAGAACAGGGATAGCTGGACAGGAATTTTACTCAGGAATATTAAAAATTGCAGTATCTCTTACTTTGGCCAATGTGACCATTGTTAAGTTTGCTTTTTAAGCATATCCTAGTGCTACCTCCTGGTAGTTATGGGATCTTGGGTCAGTCTCTGGATCTTTGTTATGGGAGTATTTTTTTTCATCTCTGGGTAGAGGATGATAACACCTCATTCATACAGTTGCCAGAAGATCAAAAGAATGAATGTGTTCTGAATGTTCCCAAAACTTAGCAGCCATGATTGTGAATGCACAGGCCAAACACACAGTTTATGTAAGAGGAAAACCCACCACAATGTGCAAATATGATGAGCAAAACATGATGTCATATCATTATACTATTTCCAGAGAAACAAAGATATAGGAGGCTGTGTTGCTACATGGAAGTATAAAGAATGGAGGATGAAAGCTCTAGTTCATGCTCACATTTTACACGGTGGACAAGATGCCCAAACACATTGCCCTGGCCTTGACTAGGGTTTCTTGGTGGGTTCATACCCACATCAATGTAGCCAGTGCTGACCTATGTCTGTAGATTGAGTATCAAGCATCTGTAGGCTCTTATCTTGTGATTAACTAGATAGCATAATCTCCTGACCTTCTCCTGTGATGTCCACAGAAAATAACAACTCAGATAAAATTGAGAGTTACTGTGCACAGGGAAACTTGTAGTATACAGACATGCATAGAAATATTTAACTAAACCGAACTAATATTTGAAAGATGTCATGAAAACTGGCTGTAACAATATCAAGAAAGTAAATGTTGCAGGTTTTGGGAAGGCCAGGATGCAGCTGTAGAATGAAGCACTCTACTTTCCTGTCTTCTCCTGCTCCTTCTCAAGGCTCTTGGGCCTCAGAGGAACCCATCTTGGACAAGCCACTTGCTTATAAGGCTGGCTTACTAGATGTCCATATTTACTGTGCTATGTATCAGACAGTGTGAATATGAAATGACCCCCTATGGGCTTATGTGTTGAGACTTAGTCCATATACGGTGATACTATTTTAAGATATGATGAAAAGGTTAGGGGTTGGGGCCTAAATGCTTTTGAAGGATGAAACCACCCCCATTTCCTTTCTTCTTCTCTTTTCTGCCTGTTCTGAGGTGAACAGCTTGACACGTATATAGCTGCTAGCACAGTGCTCTGCCCAGGCACATGAGAACAAGCAGCAATGGACTGAACTCTCTGAAACCATAAATAAAATCTCTCTGTCCCCTTAAACTGTTCATCCCAGATATTCTGTCACAGTGACACAGGATAATAAGAAACCAGGTTACTGTAATGTCACTGTAAAGCCTGTCTCAGCTTATAGATTAGCTGGGAATGCAGGGAAGTGGCAACGGAGTTTGATAACTGCTATGATAGAGTCAACCTGAGAAGATCTATCTTATTTAATGATTGATGAAGGAGGGCTCAGCTCATTGTGGTGATGCCATGCCTGGGCATCTATAATCAAGATGGGTTCTTTAGTCAAGTGGACTGAACAAGGCATGGGGATCCTATTTGTGGCCCCTGCATTAGCTCCTGCCTCCAGGTTCTGCTCCGGTTTGAATTTCTGTACTGGTTTCCTTCATTGGTAAACTACAATGAGGAAGTGCAGGCCACAAAGAGACTTTCTTCCTTAAGTTGCTTTTGGTCATGGTGTCTCATCACAGCAATAGTAACTCTAATACACTAAGACACTGATCATTTTCTCTAGACGGATTTTGATTTTTCACCTGTTAGTTATTTCTACCATGGCACATGCCTGGCGATGCCCTTTTCTGGAAAGTGTTTACTTGTAACACATATGTTTGACTTGTGTTAATGGACGGCAACAGGGAATAGCTAGATGATCCATTTGACTATAAATAGTTGAAGAGAAAAAAGTCACACTTGATTGAAAGGGGGATTTTCCATGTTTATTTACTTTGGCTAGCTTTCCATGGGCTGAGCCTTGGATTTGTTGGATGTCTAGTAATATTCCAAGTTAAACTGGCTGGCGAGTTTTACCAGTAAATTTTATCAATGCTGAGAAACTGTGTCTGTTGTATTCATGTAGCCCTCTAAGCCTCATTTTTAAGGGATAAAATCTATGATTTTTCCCAAGGAATTTTGATAGCAGGTAAGATTAATGGAAGTTTCTTGCTGGAGAAGCTATGGGATGATTTGATGGAATCAGGATTCTGGTTCAGCAGGAAGGGAGATTCTTTCTCTGGATGCCACTGTGCACTGCAGCATCTGGAGTTGACTGGAGTTGACAAGCAGACACTGTAGCTGCCAAAGGATTAAATTAGATATCATGTAGTATACCTCGAAAGGCACTTGCTCAGTAGCAATTCAGCACAGTTTGGCTCTTGGGATTCTGCTCTTAGTACTTAGAACAGGACTTTGATATCCACGGGTTGTCCTCAGAAGAACCATGTGTCATAGCATTGCTTAGAACAGCAAATGAGGCATCTCATAATTATTTTCATGACTGTCTGCATCAGGTGGAGACAAAGAAAGTACTCTAGTGTTTGGACAGGGATTCTGCATCCATTATCTGTAACTTAATAAATTGCCAACTGAATGGACTAACACAATAGAGACTCATTTTTCTTAGCTATATAGTTTCCAGCAGGCTAGAAGCTGGGTCTATCAGGGGATTCAGAAGATTTGGGTAGCTGCTGATATAACTAGGCTTCTGGCTGAATCATTGCAGTCCTTGGCCATGTGGCTTCCTCTGTATGTCCATTCTATAACAACGTCTAAAATTACATTTATGGTCACCAACAATGTAGAGTGTAGGTTCCTTCTCGTAATAATGTTTCTTCATCATAATTTGGCCATGTAAAACTATTTTAATATTTAATATCTATGGGTATCTCCATGAGTCCTCTTCATTTTTAAGGCTTTTTTTTTTTTTAAATCAAGAATAGAATGCATGTATATAATACACTTTGATCTAATTTACCCAACATTATCTCTGGTCTAATTTCTCCTCTATGTCCTAACCACTCTTCCTTCCCCTACTTCATGTTCTTGATTTCCAGTAAGCTTTCTTTTTAACATACTGAGTTCACTTAGTGCTGTTTCTGTGTGCATGATTATAAGACTGTCTACTAGAATATGCTAGGAATCTTTGCAGACATTCATCTCTAATAAAGCCAACCCTCTCTTCCCCATCAGCCATCAAGCCCTGAATAAGGACTCCTCAGGAAGTCTCCTCAGATAGGAACTTCAAGCCTCTTTGCTGTCTATTAAGAGATTTGGGCTGACCTGATCTTGTGCAATTCTATGCATGTCATCATGACCACTTTTAATTCATCTGTATAGTGGCCATGTCATGTCCAGCAAACAATGATTTGCTGTGTATATCCACTACCTTCAGCTTTTAAAATCACTCAGCTTCATCCTATTCATTATGACCTCTGAGCTTTTTTGTGTGTGAAAAGGACGTGCTGTAGATGTGTCATTTGGAACTGAGCCCTCTAAAGTCCTTTATTTTCTGTATGTTGACAAGTTGTGGGTCCTGAGTTAATTGCTATCTATTGCAAAAAAGAAGCTTTTCTGGCAAGGAATTGAAGATGCCCTTATTTATAGATATAAAGCTAAGAACTCAGTGAACATTGTCGTTCTACATCTGTAGCAGAAGAATAGTCTTAGGTTCTCCCCAGATCCTGTGAGCTAGCCAACCATGGATTTTTGGTCACCATTAAGCTTAAGTTCCAGCTTGTAGAATGGGCCTTTAGTCAGAAAGTGGTTAGTTACTCCTGTAACATCTCCAGCAGCTATAATGCACCAGTGATCTTGCCTTGCCAAGCTAATCACTATTATAGTTGTGTTCACAACTTCATAAGATTGTTGAGTACTTTCCTCACCTGATAGAATAACTAGAACCTTTGATACTATGAAAGCTATCTAGTAGAAATGAAACTTCCATGTCAGTGCAGCTTGAATTCTCCACAATCTATGGCTCATGTATACAATATCTTCAGAAACAAGATTTTACTGTCAAATTCTGGAGGGTAACCAAGAGCAGTAGCAATACATTGAAAGGTTTGAAAGAGGGGTTATGAGACCTCATTGACTCAAGAAAAGGCACTGGACCTTTTATTTCATAGTGTATAGTGTCTATGAGAACTATTCTCCCTCTACTAGAGGGTGATCCCATTTCATATCCTTTTTTACATGTATATGTAAATATGTTTAAAAGCTTCTATACTAGCTGCCCTCCATAAGGCTTTTTTTGTTTGTTGGTTGGTTTTCCGAGACAGGGTTTCTCTGTGTAGCCCTGGCTGTCCTGGAACTCACTCTGTAGACCAGGCTGGCCTTGAACTCAGAAATCTGCCTGCCTCTGCCTCCCGAGTGCTGGGATTAAAAGCGTGCGCCACCACTGCCTGGCATAAGGCATATTTTCCAAGGTCTTTAGTGTTGTTTATCTCTCCCCATAATCCCTCCTGTGCCCTGAACCACTATCCTCCAATCCATTTAATCCTTACCATTTTATTGTTCTTTTTCACCCAGATTTATCTTCTATTTTTTATGTGTATGTGTGTCTGTGTAAATTAGAAGATGCATTGGATCATCTGGGGCTGGAGTGATAGGCAGCTGTGAGCTGCTTCATGTGAGTGCTGGGAACTAAACTCAGGTTTTCTATAGGACAAGCACATACCTTGCTGAGCCACCTCTCTAGACCCTACCACCTTCTTTCATAAAGATACCAATTATAGAATAGAGGGCCACCCTGACCTAGAATAGCTTCATTGTATCTAATCACACTTGCAAACTCTCTGTCTCTAAATAAGGGTACTTGAAGTTCTAAGTAGAAAGACTTTGGAAGGCCATTCTCTCTACTTTATTTGCATTTGTGGCAGCATTTTTCACATTTCTGATTAAATCATTCTTCTTTTGTCTTTTTCCTTGCCAGAGGTGAACCATGCCTTTATGCCTGAAACCTAGCACTATATATTGGGTACTCTTTGAAAGGTATTTAATGAACGAAAGAGCTAAACAATTGACTAGTCTGCAAGTGCCGGCACTAACTTGGGCACTCTGCTGCAGACTTGCCCAAGGAATTTCAGAATAAAAAGAGTGAGGGTGGAGATACATCCACAGGCTGGGTGTCAGGTGCAGCTCCAGCAGGGTTGGCTGTGGCTATTTTCTCAAAGTGCCACTGGCAGCTCTCAATAGGAGTCAGACTGGCAACAGTAGATTAAGAAAAAACATTGAGTAACTTTGGTCATGAGTGAAAAATAAGAGGCTGTGTCCAAAGCTGATCCATGGTTTCAGTCTATGCTCAGAACCTTGCTTGTTTAGGCAGTACTAGCCCTTTGGGACTCCATTTTTCTGACTGGAGAATTTTACAAACAGCACAGAATCAATGCCCCTTTGTCATTTCTCTTTCATCTCAGAGATCTCTAAAGATGTGACTACTCGTGCCTATGTCTTTCTATTTCAACTGCCAAGTTGGTGGTGTCAACCATTAACCAGATGGCTTAAGGAAGAGATCTTCCTTGTTCATCTCTGCATCCAAACAGAATGTGTGAGACGTATGAAGACTTCAACATATTTGCTGCCCCAAAACAAAACAAATGCAAATTTAAGATTCTATGTGTTATCTAGGGCTATTCTGAAGATTGGCTATCCTAAAAGTCTCATGAAAGAAGGGTTTAAAGTAGCAATTCAGTCTTATTTTATCATGAGAGTAGCTAGGACCCAGAATAGACAAGACATTACACATGACATCTGTAGCCTTAGGCACATCTGTTATTAAAGCAAAGTGTAGGCAGGGCACTGGAAGAATCTCATGATGCTTGTATATGGCTGCTTCTGCCTGGCTCCAAGGTAAGGTCTATGTTGGCCTATTTGCTAATCAGTGGAGTCAAAGACAGTTGCACTGGGAACATAGCGTGAGCTCTGGTGAAACCAGGAATGCTAAACACACAGGATTGTCTTTCCAATGGGGAGAAGGTAAAAGCTGTTCTAGAAAGCTGGAAAGTCAAAGTGATTAATAGTCTGTGATTGGCATTATCTGTTGGGCCATGCTATATCAAGTTCCTACAACCAGGAGTAGAGGTGGCTAGTAACCAGGAGCTTCCTGAACTCCCACAGCCAGTACTGGAGATACCAAATAATCTACATGACACATGATCTGTATAGCCAGAGCTTCCCCAAGCTTCTATAACTAGGACCAGAAGCACAAATGTTTTCTGCACTATTTGTATGACAGAGACCAGGTCAGACCCTTCCATAGGCTCTTAAGATAGTACAGGTAGCCTATCTCCAGAATATCTTCTTGGAAGAAATGACTTGTTCTCTGAGTTGAGTTTTGGTATAATTATGCTTCCTTGTGTACAGCGGATTCTACTACAGAAGGAAACTTTCCCAAAATTATACTGTGCTTAAATTTGTTGATAGTAAACCACCTAGTATCAAACTCTTTAGAAGTTTTGTTCTGGGCTAAGTCAATCGGAAATGAGTTTTCATTCTCTATTCTCTTTACCATTTGATTCACTGGCTTCTGTAACCATCTGTGTGATCCTTCCAACACTGTTGAATAGGGAGGCAGGCAGTGAACAAGAGCAACCTAGAACTCCTTCCATTATTCATTTGTCCTTCATAATATTATCTAATTTGGAAAAGTTCTTGAGAGAATGTATTAGTTAGCATCCTCCCAAGAAACAAAACCAATAGAACATATATAGAGAGAGGGGAAAACAGTATTATGACATTAGCTCACAACTATAGAAGGCTTACACCATAGTTGTAGTCTACTTTCTTTGCTGTGATAAAACACTGACCAAAACCAACATAGGGAGAAGGGATTTATTGGACTTGCAGGTTATAGTAATTAAGAGAAATGAAGGCAGAAACCTGGAGAAAGAATACACAGAACCAAGGAGGAGAATGCCTGGGTGGTCAGTGCTTCCTTATACAACACAGGACCAACTGCCCAGGGTTAGTAGTGTCCCCAGTGGAATGGGGCTAGGCCCTCTTACATTACTCACTAATCAAGAAAATTCCCTCATTTATGTGCCCAGTGGAGAATTGGATAAAGACAATTCCTTAGATGGAACTCAAGACTTCACACATGCTAGGCAAGCACTCTACCATCATCAGCCCCTGAGCTATGTCTCTTGAAGACAAGAATTGGCTTAGATTTAAATAAAATACTTTCTACCATCATCTTCTTTATGACTGTAATGTTTATTTTGCTTACACTTAGAGCAATATAAGATAACGTAAGTTGTACATCTTCTCACTGCTCTTTCTTATTCTACATCTCACACAATTTTGCTCTTATCTTTCCATTCATTCTTCTTATTATTAAATATACTATTTTAATTGTGACATCTTAATTTCTTGGAGTTTTATTTTTGGCAAATTCTGCAGAATTTTCTATTGGATTGTTCTAACAATAAATCAAACCATGTAGCTTATGCTAATACAAACTTGATTTCAATAAAGTACCAAAATTTACTCCAATGTAGCTCATTTCTTTCACTCTGATTCTTTGTTATTACTGTAATAAAATAATATTTCTATATTCATATACACATTATAGAACAGTTTTATAATTAATTCTCCATATAATTATTTTATATCATATAGAAGAATATATTTCGAACAAAAGATGTTTACAGAATCCTCTGTCTGACAAGCAAGTTGTCCATGGTTTTACATGAGAGCAAGCTGAGCAAGTCATGGCAATCAAGCCAAGAAACAGCCACACCCTTATTTTTCCCAAATGCCTTTGAGTTGATGCAACATGGCCTTTCATTTTAATTGGAAGAGATAATCTTAAAACTAGTGACATATTCTCTGATTTTGTCGACTTGAGATCACATAACTCTTTAGTTCATTTTGGATGGATAGTTTTACATGGTATAAAATTTTTGTGGAAAGACAGCTAGTGACATGGTTTTTGCTTTGTTGACTTGGATGGATACCATTACTTGGCATAGAACTTTCAGAACCTTGAAGTCCATTTTCCTCCACTTCCATGTGTTCTGATAAGGTACCACCTAGTGATTTTATTGGCAATCACTTTTATATGACAAGCTTTCTCTTATTGTTCCAAATTTTTCTCATTTATCTAGATTTGGATTTCTTTCAGTTTATTATGTTTGGAGTTTAGTGAGCTTTTTAAATTTGTACTTTAATTAAAATCATATTTTGGAAGCTCCCAGGCATTGTCATTTCAAATATTCTTTATGCACCTACTTCTGGAAATCTCATTCTACAAATTGATGCAGTAGATGATGTATAGCAGGTCTCTGGACCACCTGAACCTTCTCCCATTATGCTACTCAGAATATATCAGTTGACTCATTTCTTTCTTGTTCAGGGATTATATTTTGATCACATGAAATCTTCACTTGAAGTCTAATGATATTTTCATATTTTCAAAATATCAACATAATGATATTTTGATGATTAAAATTTATAACTCTCGCATGGCAGTGGTGGTGCATGCCTTTGATCCCAGCACTTGGGAGGCAGAGGCAGGTGGATTTCTGAGTTCGAGGCCAGCCTGGTCTACAGTGAGTTCCAGGACAGCCAAGGCTACACAGGGAAACCCTGTCTCAAAAAAAAATTAAAACCAAAAAACAAAAACAAAAACAAAAACAAAAAAAAATTATAACTCTCAAGTTTCTTTCATTGCATGTATATAGTATGTGTACATTTGCATATATGTATTTATGGGAGCCCGTATGAAGATGTTTGTGAAATGTGCATGCATGTTTATGGAAGCCGAAGGTAAAAGTCAGGTATCTTTATTTATTGTTCTCCACCTTTTTATTGAGGTAGGGTCTCCTATTGAACTCAGAAGTCACTGTTTTGGCTAGTCTGGGTAGCCTGCTTTCTACATGCTATGCTTTTGAGCAGGCAGCTATGCCAAGTCAGCCTTTAAATGGGTTCTGGGGATCAGAACTTCAGTCTTCAAGCTTTCTTACCAAGTACTTTACTCACTGAACCATCTCTACAGTTACCTACATTTTCTATCTCTAATTCTTTCTAATTATTTTTGATATTTATTTATTTATTGAGACAGAATTCTTATGCTTTAACTATCTGTACACATATTAGAATTGGTTTTGCTATCAACTTGCCACAAATTAGAATCACCTGGGTAGGGAGCCTCACCTGAACAACAGTCCCAATGGTCTTGATTAATGTGAGAAGGCCCACCCTGTCTGTAGGTCACACTATCTCTTAGTAACTCAGATAAAAAAAGCAGAAGGAAGATTATCTCAACTCTTGCTCACTTGACCTTCCCTCTTGCTACTGATTTAATTTACCTTGTTGTTGCTGGTGCTACTAATAATAATTCCTTCACTGATAGTAGAATCAGAAGCATAAGGGTGAGTATTGTTTCAGGATAAAAACAGAAGAGCCCTGATGAGTGCTTTTCTGGACTCTCTTGACTAGGTAACTTCAAACTAGGAAAAGAAATTTTGGGAGATCTCATGTTCTTTCTTCCCATTCTTAGGGCTACAAGGTTGCTCCTTTCCAGGGTTAGTTGTAAAGCTGGCAATAATTAGTTATGAGAGATCAGGCAAGACAAATAATGCCATTTTGATAATATTTCATGGTGCCTTTTGATAATTAGCTGAGTATTGGTAGTACAGGCCTGTATTCCCACCACTTAGAAGATAAAGACTGAGGGACTATTTGTTTGATTCTAGCCTGAGCTACAAATCAGGTTCTGGACTAGCCTGCATTGCTCCGGGAAGGGGGGGGGGGAGGGAGAAGAAATAAAAGGAAGATAAAACCCTACCAAAACGCATATTGAATACCAGGTATCTAAGAAGACATTCTTACTGGCATGGACTAGCTGTATTTGCTGATGGAATTGTTTGCTAATCACCTGGATTATCCTAGTATGATTAGATTAACTCAAAGAATCCTTTACATTGAATGAGGGATGCTAAAAAGCAGATGGGAAAATTATGGTTTGATGACTCAACATTCCACTGCTGACTGTAAAAACGAGAAGGGGCCGTGAGCCAAGGTGTGGGAACGCCTGAAGAAACATCTCCTAAGACACGCAAAGGTGGGTGAGTAGGAATGGTGGGGTCCAAATGGGAGGAGTTAGGATGAATTTTATCAAAATGCATTGTTCTCATCGTATCTCAAAACACTAATACAAATTGAGAGGAAGAAAGATAATTTACTATGAATTAAAGTTCTGTCATAGAACTTGAAAACAAAAACCATTTAGGACAGAAAATTAGAACTTCATTTTGCTCTGAGTCAGAAGACATATGGAACTATTAGGTCAACACTAGCAGAAATGCAGTGGGAGCTCCAGGGAACATAGCAGCTTCAGGACACTTACTTCTTTAGTAGATTGTTGTTGTTCTTAGTTATTTTCTAGAATTAAGAAAAGCATGATTTTTTAATCATTTTTACCAGTGTATTTACTGCATTTCTTAAGGACTGCTTCTTTAGAGGTTTGTGTTTTTCTGTTAGACAGTAGCTTCACAGTGGCGCTGGAGGAATCCAAGAAATCCACAGAAAGCTTCCAATAAGCATTCATTTTGAAGGTCAAAGAATAGCCAAGTTAAACTCTAGTTCTGCATTGAATAAAGCTTAATGTAAAGCAAAGTCCATGGATGCTTGTATCTGTGTGTGTCTATGCAGTGTGCAGACACACATACCTCTGTGCTTTAGGAACAGGAATCCAAGAGATGATGTAATGTGTCCTTCTCTGTCTCTATTTATTCCTTTTGAGGTAGGATTTCCCTCTAAACCTGAGACTTATGTTTTTATGGATAAGCTGGAATTCAACAAGTCCTGGCCATCCTTCTGTCTCTGCTCCTCAGAAATAGAGTTATAGTTGAGGACAGGATTCCAAAGCTTGTGACCTGAGTGCTAGGATCTAAATTCTGGTCCTTGTGATTGCTCAACAAATGTTCCTAACCACTGACCCATATATTCAACCCTGCAAATAACCTGTGTGGTATGTGTGTGTGTGTGTATGTGTGTGTGTGTTGTGTGCATATGCATGTATCGGTGTGATGTATGTATATGTTGTGTGTGTGATATATGAGTGGCATGTGTATGTGTATATGTGTGTGTGGTGTATGTGTGAATGTGGAGTGTGTGGTATGTATGTTGTATATGTGTATATGCATGTGGTGTTTGTGTACAGTCTGTGGTATGTGTGTGTTATATGTGTGTGTTTGTGGTATGTGTGTATTGTGTACATGTGTGTGTCTATGGTGTGAGTGGTATGTGCATATTGTATGCATGTGTGTGTATCTGTGGTGTGTATCTGTGGTGTGTGTTTGTGTGGAGTGTGTGATGTATGTGTGGTATGCGTGCATGTATGTGCATTGTATGTGCATGTGTGTATGTATATGTATGGTGTGCATGTGTGTATCTCTGTGTGATGTATGGGTGTATGTGATGTATGTGTACTGTGTGTATGTATGTGTGTCTGCTGTTTGTGAACTGTGCATGTGTGTGTGTGCTTGTGTGTGTATATGGAGTGTGTACGTGTGGTGTTTGTGGAGTATGTGTATGAGGAGTATGTGGTATATGGGGTGTGTGTTTGTCTGTTTGCATGTGTGTATGTGGAATGTGTGGTGGATATATGTGTGGTGTGTGTTTATGTAGAGTACGTAGTATGTGTGTATGGTGGGTGTGTATATGTGTGTGCTGTTTGTGGTATGCGTAGTGTGTGGTGTTTATGTGTGTGCTGTGTGTATCGGTGTTGTGTATGTGTCTCTGTGTGTGTCTGAATGTGTATATTGTATGCATGTATGTGTATCTGTGTGGTGTGTGTGTATGTGTGTGTGTGTAGTATATGGTATGTGTGTGGTGTTTGTGGTGCATGTGTGCATGTGTTTGCTTATGTGTATGTGAAGGTGTGTGTGTGTGTGTGTTTCTGTGCGTGTATGTGTGGTGTGTCCCATGCCCTCAGCACAGCACTACTGGGAAGTAATGAAACCTTTAGGGCACCAAGTCATTGGGGATATCCCACAAAGGGGACTGAGCAATCCCAGACCACCTCTCTCTTCCTGACCATAAGAGTATAGTATGTGATGTGTGTATATGTGTTGTATGTGTGTGTGTGTATTGTGTGTTTGTGTTTATGGTATGTTTACATGTGTATGTCTATATGTACTTATTATGTACATGTGTGTGTATCTGTGGTGTGTATATGCAGTATATGTATGTGTTTGTGTGTATATTGTGAGTGTGAGATGTGTGTGTACACATGTGTTGTGTTTGTGGTGTATGTATGTATGTGTCTTTTCATATGTGTATGTGGAATGTGTGGTATATGTATGTGGTGTCTGTGTGAGTGTGTTTTATGTGTGTGTATGGTGTGTTCAGATATAGACATACATGCAAAGGTCAGAGCAGGATGTCAGATGTTTTCCTTGATCATTCTCTGTCTTATTCTCTTGAAAAAAAAAATTCTTAATGAACTGGAAGCATGCCATTTTGGCTAGGCTGGCTGGGCAGCCTACCTCTCTCTCCTCAGTGCTTGGGCCCAAGCACTCTTCATAAGCACAAATCTAAGCTAAACTAAATAAAATAAGAAACAAATTTACAACTTTCTTCTTGCTGTATCTTTCCAAATGAGTCTTCAATAAAACATGTTAAAAGTTGTATAATAATCACCTCCTCCGAGTTTGGACAGCCTTTCGTAGTGTGAGTCATTAGATTTTTCTAGGCAGTAGTAGCTGACAGCTAGTTCACAGGTAAGCCAATCTCTGTGGAACTGTCAGTCATAAACTGATTGCTTGATTTAGAGTAAGGAAGGAAAAGAGGTATTAATCTGACGGGAAGAGAATAGAAAATTATGTCAAAGAAGGGAGGAAGGGAAGAAATAAAGGAAAAGGAAGAAAAGAGGGAAGGAAGAGAGAAGGGAGGAATAAAGGAAGGAAGGGAGGGAGGAAAGAGACAGGCAGGCAATGATCAAATCCAGAGCAGTTTAGGGTACAGTAGCATCATACCTAAAGAGCTTGTGCCAAGTGAATCTACAGTTGTCATCTAGTGTAGTTCCTTAATCTAAGAGGTACATGTGTTGTCCTGAGGTTCTGTGGTGACTCTAGAATACAAAGAGCTCTATCAACTTCTGCAATGATTCCAGAAAATCAGTATATAATCAGAGGTGAAGTGTTGAGGGATTGTGAAAGGTCACAGGCATCATAGCTAAAGCAGACATGACTGTGAGAAAGATGGGCTTGGGTTTCAGGTTTATCACCCTCAGATAGCTCTGAGTCCATTACTAAACACTATCTGTGTCTCCCTTTCCCAAGTTGTTCTCTGACCTTTGTTTCACTGTCACAAAATGAATGCTTAGCTTATCTTCTTAGGAGTAGAGCAATGACATATATAAAATTGGCCATCACATAGCTTGGATTCAGAGCCATTTCCCTTCTCTGATGCTTTGATCGAAATCCAATATGGAAATGAGCTTCTGCTAGACATTGAGCCAATGTTCAAGGCATTGTAATGTCAATGCATTCTTGAAATCCCTGCACATAGCATCTCTGTATCTAACTATTTTACAGGACAATTACCAGGCATTTCTCAAAATAATGTTTGTATTTTTAAAGAATGAGTTAGATTATGTGAATATATCCTTAAAATAAACAAGAGCAATGAAGAAACTAGCTAATGATCCCTCAACCCCAGCCCAGCACATGTTGGCTGGATGATTCGTCCTACCATTGCGAGCTCCTAGACAAAGTTTCCATCTTCAGCCCTACAGACTTTAGGTGATGTCTAGGGACACTTAGGGTTTCCTTTGTTTTGAAAAAAAAAAAAGGCATTGACATTTAGTGTGTAGAGGCTAGGTGTTTGGAAAAGCATCCAGTAGTGCACAAAGACATATGTGTCCACCTCTTCAAAAAATCCTTGTCCAAGATGTCAGTGATACTGTTGTTAAAAGCTATTCTAATGCTATTTTGATTTTTAGTGGGACTCTTTCCATTTGGAATATCTTGGATTTTATATGAAAGTAGTTCTTTCCATCCTCTGTAGCAGAGTGATAAACTGGCTCAAGAGTACATTGGTTCATTCCCAAAGTCTGGGCAGAGAAAATAGAATAATCAGTAAGTAGAAGTGACTTTGTACCAGGGTTTAGCCAAGAGAGCACCTTTTCTAACTCTATTACTGGTGTAGTCTATCCTACTGTTTCTAATAAAGTGATTGGGAACTGGGAGATAGAGATGAAAAAGTAGTCATTCTTAGAATCATGGTGTTCAAAAGCTTGGGATTTATGGCAAACATGTTTTCATTTTCTGTCATCTTTTCTTCTCTTCCATCAAATATACAAGTGAGAGATCAAACATTATATGAGTCTAGACTGCCATTCTACCTCCTGGCTTAATGGCTAGCTTAGCAAAAACTTCCTTGTTATTCTCCTTTTCTATTTGTGTTTGGAAAAAGTCACAGAGGGTGAGGGGAGGATGGCGAAATGAATATTATTTTCTCTCTTTATTTCTAAAATAGACACTGGCGTGAAGAGTGTTGGCAACTGGGAGCAAGGATGCAGACTATCTAAAGCTTTGATGGTGAGAGCTGAGAGTACACACCTGAAAACTAGACCAGGAGGAAACCCCCCCCCCCGCCCCCCCCCCGGGATCATTTGGAGGACCTTCCCACAGCAGTACAGCTCCTAGAAGGAAACTTGTCAAGGTAGTATCAGAGTGCCAGGCCCTTGAGGAATCTGGAATTTGACTTACTGGATAATTTAGCTTCTTTTCTAGTTGTAGAGCTTTTAGAGAAGTACCCAAATTAATCACAATTTTATCACAAGTAACTAACCAGAACATGGCTGTCATAGAAGACAGAGAAAATTAATGAAGAAATATATGTTCATTTATAGTAACACACACACACACACACACACACACACACATATACACACACACACACACGCACATGCACACACACAACTACAATATATAAAATATTCAAAACACTAAGAATATTTAAAAAGCCACAAGAATCACATTTTCACATATATACTTTAAATGAAGTTATGGTACTTGAGCCTCTGAGGTTCCCTTTCACAAGTTTTCAATCTTATTCATGTGTACTTCAGCTTCATGAGCCTGTTACTTCCCAAGTCCAGTCTAATATCTTCACAATGAAGCACTCATCACTGCCTGAAGACCATTACCTTCACAATAATAGATAAATTAGAATTTCAAGACATAAATTTTGTAGGGAATCAAAATGTTATTTCATTGCATGTTTTAACAAAATGAATGTGTTCTTGGGTTACCACTTTATATTGAACTAGTAATGTGGAGATTTTGGGTGGAGTTAAAGCCTTGGAGCTATTCTGAAAAACAGAATAAACAAGGAACATGCAGGAGCTACTTACTCTAAGAGAATTATCAAACATCAATGAGCATAAAACAAGTAAGGAATCGTTTTGAAAGGGTATAACTCCACACCTCCCCTCAAGTTTCTGACTCATGAAAGCTACTAAAATGCTCCAGGCTTTGTCTTAAACAAGTGTCACCAATGATGGGACACAAGCAATGACCAGGGAGAAACCTGGAGACATTACCCTTGTCTGCTTATAAGTGGAATTCTAAAGTCAGAAACATGGACAACTCTACTCTCAGATTGAAATACCTATAATTATGTCATAATGCCTCCCAGGAAAATATTTCCTGTTTATAATTCAAGAAAATATTGCCAGAAGATAATTTAAGTTATAAGCAGTAACTGAGGAAAGTCCATGAATAATATCTTTGTAAAAGCAAAATTATTAAAAATAAATGTAATTATTATTAATTCATTATCTTACTTGATACTTCTGCCTAGTTAAAAAATCAGGAAGAATCACAAAAGAGAGTTGGCAACAACCTAGTGGTACCCTGTAATGATTAAGCCTTCCACATTTCTGAAGGGACCTTGGACACATGCAAAATATGTCCCAGGAGACCCATCAATAATGCAGCTGTGGGCATTATGCTTGCGCTCAGAGCTGACGTTGAAAAAGACTGTCTCACCTTTGCAGAAACACTGATGCTTGTGTGGAATAGCCTATACAGGTAGACAGTAGAGTCAAGGAACCTTTGTGGGAGAAGTGTGTGGTCCAACCCACATGTTTGACAGGGTCCTGCTTAGAAAATGTTTTAGTTTGATTCTCTGTTGTAATAAAATACTGATTGAAATCACTTTAGGAAGGAAGGGTTTATCTTAATTTACAGGTTAAAGTCTATCATCAAAGGAAGCTGAGACAGGAACTGAAGCAGGGTCTGTGGAGGAAGGCTGCTTACTGACCTGTTCTCAATGGCCTGCTCAGCTGGCTTATTTTATACAAATAAAGACCACCTTCCCAAGGTGATACCACCCACATTAAATAGGAGGTACTGGGGCTCCTACAAAACAATCACCAGTCAAGAAAAAAATACATATGATATATATGAAAGAAAGAGAGAAAGAGAGAGACAGAGAGAAGGTATATATAGTGTATATACATATAGTGGAATATACATATATATATATTATATACATACATACAATAGCAGGACTTTTGATTTTATGTGTATAAAATACATATTTTATGTACATATTTTATGTACATGTATATAATATACATAAAATCAAAAGTCCTATTTGGAGTAGGTGTGTTATATGGTCCACATGGTTGGACAGTACTGTCAAGGGCCTTGATAGACGTAAGCATGTTTTTCTGCCTATCTGTATGTTTTTAAAAGAAAAAGGATTTTTGTTTCTTTTTTTGTTTGTTTGTTTGTTTTGGCGGGGAAGGGATTTAGGAGTTGGTTTTGCTTATTGTTTTTCTCTTTCTGTCTTAATTTTTAAACTAACACTTTACCATAAAAAAAACAGAATAAAGAAAACAGAACTAATTTTGTTCTGCTGGTAAAGGCTTCTTTGTGGAGAAAGCTAGCTATCAGGTCTAAACAAAACCAATTAAACAAAACACCAAACGAACGAAACAAAAACAAACAAACAAACAAACCCCAAAATCAAAAAACTCAGGACAAATACTAACTGACATGCCCATTAGCATGCCAAAAAGCAGGCTTGCCTCTGGGCTCACTCAGTACAAGGCTTCTCTTTTATCTCTTCTCACCCTGCCCCCTACCCTAGACTTCTGTAGCTCATGGGCTTCCTTTCCCCCAGCTTACCATTCCTATTAACCCTACCATTTTGGTCATGTGGCTCCCTCTTTTTTGGCTCTCTCTCTTGGTCTTCCACTATTGCACTATCCCCCACCACCCAGTTCAGTCTGCTGGTCATGTTTAATTTACTATTTTCTCTTCCCTCTCTGGTCTCTTCCAGATACCTCAGGCTGTACTGTTCCTGGTATCTACAATAAAAACCTTCTTGTTCATACCTTGGAGAGGACCTGTCCTTTGTACACCGGCATCAGAAGTTGTCTTGTGTAGAGAGCTGCAAGCCAGTGGCCTGGTGGCTTGTTTGCTCAGCAGCTTTCTTCTAGTCACTTACTGAACTGCAGCTGGTCACTGAAGCAAGCTGATGGCTGGAAAGCACCTGGAAGTTCTCCTGTGAACAATGGTGTTCCTGGGCCTGTGCAGACAAGCAAAGGACTGCCAGGCCTTCATGTCAGCTGCCTAGGAGAAGTCACCAAAGTATTTTCCACTGCTTTGGAACTTGGAGAGCCATTATGCAGCACCTGTTCTTTAAACAAGGTTTTACCATCTGATGATGGAATCATCCAAAGTTGGCACTATCTCAAAGTAACAAGCTGCAGGGTGGAGCTTCCTCCGAAGTCCCACAATTAAAAGTAGGCTCACTCACACTAGAGGGGATTGCTACTCCTTTGACTGGGACCCTTCCAGCCAGGGAAGTTCAGGCTGCCATCTCCTCTTGTTATGTCAGCACTTTGCCAACAGAAGAATACGTTGGGGGTATATGGCTGAGATGCAAGAATAATTCATAAAACAATCGCAGGCTGAGGATTTGCTCCCTTGGGTTTCCCACATTATGTGGGAAAATGTTGAGCACACATCAACCCCGGGGCCAGCTGTTTGGACTTTGGGTGGTAAGTGCTGGGTCTGTGTTTTGGAGTGTCAGAGTGTCTTGGCAGGAAGAACTGGGGAAATTGCTGGAACTATAGCCACATCCTCCTCTTAAAATCATCAAGTTTTATTTTTAACGAATTAGCTAGTCACCGAAAAGATTGAGTATTTCAACATTGCCTGTTCTAGTTTGTATCATATAATCAATTTGTTGAAAGAAAAATGTAACATACAAGCATAAAAAGAACAATAATCATTCATACTAGTGGGCTAACTTTATGAATTAGGTTGTTTTAAAAAAACTGTTAAGAATGCTTATGTTCCCAATTCCTTTGTTCCTATTTTCAATAAAAATAAACCCCCTTAAAGCCATTGATAGATTAGACATTCAGGGTTCATTCGTGCCTCTATGTATGTGCTTTTATGTACAGTTTTTATTTTGTTTTGTTCTTTAAAAGCAGTGTTCGGTGTGTATTGTTCTCTGGTGCTTCAGTTAATAGATGTCATTTTGAAGAACAGGTTTAGGCAATGAAGGCAGTACTAGGTTCCCATCTGATGAAGAGCCTGAGAAACTTTCAGGGTGTTTTACTGCCTGAGTACCTGTTGGGAGCATTGGGAACTCAAACCTGCTGCACAGCTTTGTCAACTGAGTACTGGCAAAGCCTTCCTGAGCCCTCACACCTTTCCTAAGCTCCCAGTTTGTGCTCTGGAGCCCTGGAGCCATAGGGCAGTATTCTCACATGTAGTGCCTTCTGCGTGGCTTTCAACAGATCACGAAACTGGTTTTTTTGAAATGTGCTTCAGCAAGATATGTGTCACATGGTTCCTACAAAATCCTGTCCTTCTGGCTAGTTAGATGGTTGCTTCACATGCTTCAATCTCACTACAATTTGTCCTGTTCAAAGATTGATGCTGTCACTTTCTGGGGATGGCTGCTGGTCACTTAGGATTCTAACACTACTTTTAGAAGATGTGGGACAGTTACATTCATCCAAATGGCTTTTTATTTAAGACACTCACAGGTCAAAAGAGTATGTTTGCACTGTATGAAAGTATTCTGCTCAGGACAAAGTGAGAGCCACAGACCCTCCAGTGAGCATTCCCCTTGTTCATTCTGCATTGTTCTGGAAAAAGGCAATCTTAAAAAAAGATTTATTTTTAAATATTTTTAATTAAAGTCTAGGGGGTCTTGATTGGGTTCATTTACTGCCATTTACAGAATTAAAAGAGGAAAAACTGAACACAGCAGGTGGCCAGTGAAGAAATAGTGAACCTCACAGGCATCAGCAGTCAGAATCAACAGTTTAAAAAAAAAAAGGCAAAAAAATCCAGTCTCTTCCCAAGGGCTAGGTGTTTTTAAGTCTCTGAGGAGTTTTTCATCCCTAGTTTATGGTTGGTCCATTTGAAGAAAGATAGGATGCTTGATTGGCCCAGAACTGTTCCACTTTGCACTTGTTGAGCAGGTGGTCCATCAGCAGGGAACCAGCTGGTGGAGACAAAAGTCCATAGGCCTTTGTTTTAAGCTGCCAGTCTTGAGTCAGAAAGGTGAAGAAGGAGCATCTTGGAAATTCAACACTTTTATTACCTGTGGCCCCCCTTTTTATGTGTCTGTCTACCAGGGAATCTGTCTAACTTTTAGTCTTTCATCTCTATCGTGTGCACATGAGTGCAGATGCTTATAGGGGTCAAAAGTGTCAGATCATCCTTGGAGCCATTACAGGTGGCATGAACCATCTGATGTAGGTGCTAGCTTTCTAGCCCTGACTGGCTGACACTCAGGGACTGATGTTCTGTGAAGGTCTAATTTCCTATATGACTTTGCTGAGACTCACAAGTGAGATGTCTTTTCAAGTACTCCAAGTGGGGAACCACATTTCCTTTTTCCAAACATAGATGTGTCTGAAATGATTCATAAATCTCTAGCTATGCCTGGGAGACCAGGGACATCCCTGGTACAGGTACAACCTCTCTTTTTTATCTTCATGTTCCTTAAGAAATCACTCTTCAACCAGAATCCGGAGTTTCTGAGAACTCTCAGATGGAACAAGAGCGGTCTGGTGTGCATTTCTGTGTTTTGGTTGTTTGTGCCACACACACACTGCCACAGTGGTTGTGTCAGCTGATAGACTGAAGGGATCCTCCTTCAGTCCTGCATTCACCCCTCTGCTTTCTAATACACCGCTTTCTTTTTTTAAGTTGATGAATAGTAAGTAAAACACATGGAGGTAAATCTGATTTTCTCTTTGTGCCATATATACAAAAGAATGGAAATGGAGGCTGTTTTCTTATTGTGCCTTGCTCCTGCTGCACATACTGACTATGCTGATGGTCATAAACTGTCAAGGCTAGTTGTACCAACACTACTTGGTTGTTAGACTATTTGCCTGGAATGCAGGTTTAGTCTGCAATACTACCTAAACTTGGTGTGGTGGCTCATGCCTACCACATTAAAAAGGTAGAGGCAGGGGGATAAGATACTCAAAAATCATTCTTTACTATGAAGCAAGTTCAAATCTCTGTTTTTTTTTAAAAAACAAAATATTAATGATGATTAACTGATTAAAATATAAATCAAATTGTCACATGTATACATAGCTCTAAGATCAGTGCAGAGATCCTGAGCTGGTCATCTTCTCTTCTGGATTTTGACTACTAAAAACCAGGTGTTCTAGAGAGGCTGACTGGCATTCAGCTAGGATTGTTTCCTACCTACATTATATTGGTCTCATATTTTTAGACACTCAGGATACTGGATATTATCTCTGCTGCACAAGGATATCCCCTAGCTTTAAATCTACCACAATAGGTGTACGATTTTGGGCTAGATCCAGAAGTCCTTTCTCCATTCAGATAGGAGAAAATTTATTAAGCAATCCAATCAGATTCATTTGTTCTTTCCCTGAGGAATATAGATGCAACTCAGTTTTTCTCTGAATGGCCAAGGCCCACAGTGTTCTTTCCTCCTAGACAAATGCTGCTGTTTATTGTAGGGTAAATGATATTTAGGCCCAAGTTCTGTCACTACCCTACTGCCAAGGAAGGGAATGGGGCATGTGGAAGAGAAATTCATGTATCACAAGGCAGTCTCCCTTTGACATGAGCAGAATTTACTGGACCTGATTGTTTTTTATCTGCCATGGTTCCCATTTTGGTGGCATATCAAGTTTTCAGAGGATCCCTGATATAGTTATTTCAGAATATTCATCTTGGGCCCCCAACTTTCATGTGATCATAGGTTCTGGGGGCTCAAGACAAAAAGTCTGGTCCAGTCCTACTCTGAATCCATCCCAGTCAAACCCCTGAGATCCTGGACAATATAGAGTACCCCTACTTTGCTGGCCTTTAGTTTTCTGGCTATTCTCTTGAGATTGAAGCATTCATCTTTTTCCAGCACTCACTCTCTGCAGAAAGCACATTAATTTTGGCACAGGAGACATCTCTTCTTGGTTATTGCTTTTCTTATGGCACTGGGATGCTTAGTTTAGCCTGCATTTCCCAGTGCGGTAACCAGGAGTGACACTTTCTCTTTAGTCAGTTTGTTAGCAACTCCTCAAGATTCTTGATCATGATTCATAAGGATCTTGTTGACTGCTTTAAGGAGTTGTGTGGTGTTTGGATTTATAAACCCTTCATGGTTCATAAAGTGAAATTTATGCCAAATGTTACCAAATTACTGAAGAGCAAATACACATTGACCATCCTTTCGTTTTCAATTCCTTTGGGATTTAAAGAGGTGTAAACAAAGACTCTTACTGGAGAACTTCAGTTTTCTTAGACATATTGAGTTTCAAAATGCTAGCTCTTCCAGGAGAGCATCCAAATATTCTCAAAAGAGCATTTCCCCTGCTAAGGTAGTGTAGTCTCAGTTGGGCTGGGCAACAAGGGTCATATACAGTGCCCTTTGTTCATCATCTAAGATGCCAGCCTGGACCCTCCCCTGCAGACATTTTCTGGATTTATTTATAATGCATTTTGTCTCCATAGTGTTAAAGAGAGGGAGTCAGGAGAAGCTAGCAGCAGTCATCCCAGGTCTGCTGATAAGTCTTGAGTATTGATTACAAAAGGTCAATGACTTCCTGGGGTTTTTCTAAGTAGCAGAGATTTGATGTAAATATCTAAAATAAAATAAAATAAAATAAAATAAAATAAAATAAAAATAGCAAAACTTAAAATAATAATAATAAAAAAGTTACAAAATGAAGTATCAGGCATACCACCTGATGGTTTTCTGGAGGATCTTTCAGGATAGTGCTCCTACTCTCTCGAGAGTTGAAGCTAGATGTTACCAATTGGAAACAAAGACCAACTCACCAGGAAGGCCATAAAACATGGTAAAGCTCTGAGGTTTGGAACCCAGTCAGTCTGAACAGAAAAGGAATCTAATCACCTCCTAAGGGTCTGCATAGAGGAAGACCAGGAGACCCAAGGCTCCTAGTTGTTAAACCTAGATGGCTCTCTGCAACCCAGTCACTCAATCCTCTATTAGTAACCTTGCAACTTCACTGACCACCGAGTCAGCCATGAAGAAAATAGAGGACAATAACACGCTTCTGTTCATTGTGGATGTCAAGGCTAACACGCACCAGATCAAACAGGCTGTGAAGAAACTCTATGACATTGATGTGGCCAAAGTCAATACACTGATAAGGCCTGATGGAGAGAAGAAGGTGTATGTTCACTTAGCTCCTGATTTATGATGCTCTAGATATTGCCAACAAGATTGGGATCATCTAAACTGAGTCCAGGTGGCTAATTCTAAATATACACTTTTTTTCACCATTTAAAAAAATGGGGAACAGAACTAAACAGAGAATTCTCAACTGAAGAAACTTGAAAGGCTGAGAAGCATCTAAAGAAATGTTCATGGAACATTATGGAAGTCATCATGGAAGTGCACATCAAAACAACCCTGAGATCCCACCTCACACCAGTCAGAATGGCTAAGATCAAAACTCAGGTGACAGCAGATGCTGGTAAGGATGTGGAGAAAGAGGAACACTCCTCCACTGCTGGTGGGAATGCAAGCTGGTACAACCACTCTAGCAATCAGTTTGGTGGACCCTCAGAAAATTGGACATAATGTTACCTGTGGACCCAGTTATACCACTCCTGGGCATTTTGTAACCTCATCTGACTACCTGCCATTGTGGCAACTCAGTGTTCTGGTACTGTTGAAATCTTACTGGGGCCTCCATAAATGTTGCAGAAATCAGACTGTTAAGAAACAAGCCCCTCTTAGAGATTTGGAGAACTCTACTTTAACATACCTGTAGCTAAGTTAACACTCTGAGAAACTGGACCATGGTCCACAGTTGCAAGATTACAGAAGCAGATCACAGGATTTATTATTTTCAGTTACAAGTATAGTGAGAAATTTTAATTTCTCCTTTTCATTTTAATCTTTTGGCCATGTATTGTATCCCTTCATTCATTCATTCATTCATTTTTATCTAAAGTCCTGCCAAGTGTAAGGCACTAAATCAGGTCCTTCCTGAGACTCTTCACCATGGAGAAATAAGTTTACAGTCTCTTGAGAAAAAATAGACATGTATGGTTAAAAAAATAATCAGTTACTTCATTCATTGTGACACCATTGTATTTTTATGTAGATTATGAATACATATGCAGTCAATACAAAAGTGCAAACATAGTTTTAAACTGAATAAAGATTTACATATTAGAGATGAACATATGGATTTTTTTTTTTTTTTTACTAATACATGATTGAGATGAAACAGATTTGAAGATCTTGTAGTGATTCAGAAAGTGAGTGAATGCCAATTGTGTTGGCTCCCACTTGTAACCTGATCTGTTGAGAGTCTGTGGGTGGAGAATCACTAGTTTGAAGCCTGGCTGGGATACAGAGTGAGACCCTGTTCCAAAACAATCCAGTTATGGGTTTAAAGTATGGAATCCTCTGATTTCAAGTAATTGCACCCTCAGCAGAAGCAGAGATCCTGGAAGGAACACAGTGAACATCTGTAGAAAGCATCATTTATTTCCTGATTTGTCATGGGCAACACATAAGTATCACCAAGAGACAGTCATGTGTGCTTTGGTTCCTTAGGTGGAACCAAGCATGGAAATGGCTGCTATGGGATGCTGGTAGCTGTGCTTGATGACAGTTGCTCTTTTCTTTGACAAAGTTCTGCCTGCTTTTTCTTGTTAGCCTCTGTTTACTGAAATTTCTTTCCATTGGATGACAACCTCTTTCTTTCAGTGTCTAATTAGACATTATGGGCTGGAAAGTCTTTGAGGAGATGTCAGATGGAAGGTTTGTGCAAAGCTTTGTCTATGAAGAATGAGACACTTCTGTGATAGGTGGTCATGCTCATGCTCAAAACAGTGTGCAGGCAGGTATGCAGTATCAATCTTTTGAGACGATTTCTGCAGATACAAAATAATGGGAGAAGCACCCTTACTGGAAGATATCAAAGGAGTTATATTTGTTTTTATGTTTCTCTTTTGGTGTGTACATGGTGTACAAAAATGGTTATTTAGATAGCCTTAAACATTTTTTTTGGAGATGAGATCTCCTTAATAGGTTCAAGCAGGTCTCTTGTGTTCCACTTGTCTCTACATTCTGAGTGCTGGAATTACAGGTTTTTAATCATATCTAGCTGAAGACAGCTTTTAGATGGAATGAAACATTTATCTCTCTTATCCTAGGAGGTTTAGAAGAGACTTGACCATTTTGGTCACTGGATGGTATAGGGTTTTTGTTTTGTTTTGTTTGTTTGTTTTCCTATTATCCAATCACAGACTGTGTTGCTTACCTCTCAAATCTGAACATACTGACCTGCTTCCTGGTCAGCTACTTGGCCAGCAATTATTCTTAACATTATGAATTCTGTTTTTTCTCTAAGCCCCTGTAGTGGTTGAATGAGATTGAAACCCATAGGCTCATATATTTTGAATATTTGGTTGTTGTAGAAATTCAATTTTGGCCCAGATAAAAGACACACACAACCTTTATATATAAAGTATATATTTATATTGAAGTGTATAAAAGCTTGGCATATACCCACTCTCTCTGTTAAAATCTACTTTCCTATTGATAACCCAGAGTTACTATTATGTTTTATCTAGACGGCTCTTAACTCCAATTGGCCAGCCCTCAGTGCCATGTTCTTTTGACTCCCAACCCATGATGGTTTCTCCTTCCTCCTCTCCTGAACCTTTTTCTTCCCTTCATGGTTCTCCTTCAACCCTAAGTCTGTGAAGCCTACCCCAACCCCCATGTCTCTTCTGCCCAACTATTAGCTGTTGGCATTTTTATTTACCAATCAGAAATAATTAGGGGACAGGGTCACTTAGTGTCTATGTGTGGACTCTCTCATCTCTTAGGCAACCAGTATTGAGGGGCCCAAAAGCAACATTAGCATTAGAATACAAGCAGCACTAGGCCAACCCACTACATGTGGGCCCCAGTTGATAGAAATGTTTGGAAAGGATTAGATAGTGAGGCATTGTTGGAGGAGGTGTGGTCACAGGATGAGCTTTTAGACTTCAAAAACCCTTAGCATTCCCAGTTAGCTCCCTCTGCATTCTACCTGCAGATAACAATGTGAACTCCCAGCTACTGTTCCAATACCTTGAGTACCTGACTGTGTCTATAGCATGATCATCATGAACAGCATAAATAAAACACTAGTCAGAGGTTGATCATACAGCCTAGCAGATAAAAACACTTACCATACTAGCTTGATGACCAGAGTTTGATCCTTAGAATACATGTGTGTGTGAAAAGAGAATTCACACCCATAGAGTTGTCCTCTGACATCTACCTGCATAATATTGCATAACATTGCATGCATGTGCACTCCCACACACAGAAATAATGATAACATTTTTAAAAAGAAAGGAAAATGACAGTCATGGATGCATGAATGATAATGCGTATATAAAGAAATAGTTGAAAAATTATACCATAGTCATTCAATGCAGTAGCAAAACAAAGCAGTCACATCTTGCTGCAGTCCTCTTGATAAGAACAAACCTCCTATGGTGCGCTGAATAAAACACTGCATGTCTAATTATGTATGGTACACAATACTTGGTAATAATAAGTGATTATATTATTTCTTTTTTTGTTTGTTTGTTTGTTTTTGTTGTTGTTGTTTTTCGAGACAGGGTTTCTCTGTGTAGCCCTGGCTGTCCTGGAACTCACTCTGTAGACCAGGCTGGCTTCGAACTCGGAAATCTGCTTGTCTCTGCCTCCCAAGTGCTGGGATTAAAGGCGTGCGCCACCATTGCCCAGCTTGACTATATTATTTCTTTATGTGAAAGTGATTTACTGAAGTTGAACCATTTCATAGAAGAGTCATTCTTAAGCCTCAAGAGGTAAAACAAAACAAACAAAACAAAAACCTTACTAGGCTTAAGAAGTAACAACTAGGAATTATCAGGAAGCTCCCCAAACGTACACAGTTCACAAGGCTCCTCCCAAGGTTATAGAAGCAGCAACAACTACTGGAAAGAGTTTCCTCAACCCATGCTGAAAGTCCTGCAGAGAATGACGAAGATGCAGCTTTCACAAGTCTTCATCATCATGGTTTGGCAAGATCACAGTGATCGAGTATGGCGAGCGGTTGAGTCTCACATGCTTTTGTAAGTAAACCAATAAATTCACTGGTTTACCAAGCCTAACTTCCATGGTTTTGTTCTTTGATCTGTCACCAACGACTAGACCATTTGGTTTAATGGACATTTGTTTGTGTTTCTTTAGGAAAAGTCACAAAACATTACTATACTTTTAAATCATTATTTTAGAGTAAAATCTATTATTTTAAAGAGAACTTCCTTATGAAAAGACATTTACTGTGAGTATGCAGTAGCCATGTTGGCAGGCTGGCAGCAGTTTCATACATATCTGTGTTACTGTGCATCTGGATCAGTCTATTTTCTCTTGTGCTTGGCTGGATTTCAGCCTTTGTTTTGCCCCTCCTGGCCTTGGGCTATGCCATATAAACCTCTCTCTCTCTCTCTCTCTCTCTCTCTCTCTCTCTCTCTCACACACACACACACACACACACACACACACACACACACATACACACACTCATACACACACACAGAGAGAGAGAGAGAGAGAGAGAGAGAGAGAGCACTTAACCATCTCTGAATGGTTTGTGATAGTACATTCGATGATGTACTGAGATGCCTGAGAACACATTTCTTAGCATGTCCCTTGTGAGATTCTACATTAAGTGGTGCCACTGCCATATGGATTAGTCACTTGAGGATGGTGAAGGAAGTCAGCATGGTACTGGGCATAGTGTGGAAAGCACTGTTTTCCTCTCTCTTAGTTCCTCCAGTGTCTTGATGGGTCTTTTGTTTTCATTGAATATTGCCATGTCTAAATGACCCCTTTCTTTGTATGGAATACCAGAATTTCAGTGATGACAGTCCAAGTGAAATAACAACAACAAATTTCTGTCATCTTTTCCTGAATCATATAGACACATCCCTGAGATTTTTTACTGCACTGTTTGCCTTCCTTTATGGATTTATTAGTCAACTGAAGGCTATTGCGTTAAAATAATTATATTGGGCCAATAGGGTGGCTCAGGTAGGTAGAGGGGCTTGCTGCCAATCCTGAGGATCTGAGTTAGATCTCTAGTACCCACATAGTAGGAGAAAAGTCATTTCCTTGAGTTGTCCTTGGACAACATGCTATGGTACATTAGCACATAAGAACATGCACACAAATGATAAATACTTTTTTAAAGAAATAAGAAAAATTTAAAGTTTTGGCATTAATCCTTATCTTTTTATATGGATTTGGGACTAATAGGGGAAAGTGGTCATTAGTAAGTGGAGATGAGAGTTGGTAAGGTGCAGAGAGCTTCCACCATAGTGACCAGGAGTTTAGAGTCTCTCAGCACTCTTCTGGAGTAGTCTTCTCTTCTAGCACTTTGGATATTCGTCTCAGGCTGCCATTTTATTGAAGCATACGGTTACTATAACTTTAGCAGCACACTTGGCCTCTGAATTATTAGTAGGAATACCCTACTATCCTGTTGTAACAACCAAGACATCTTTGGACAGTTAAGTGAACCCTAGAAATAAAACTAATTGCCCCTAAATAAAAAGTGGTTCAGAGCTTCAGCAACAATACATCTCACTTAAACCACATTCTCTGGGTCAGATGTAGTGACAAGACACAAAGTTGCTGAGAAGTATGCAGCATAACAAAGCTTGGGGAAGTAAGAGAAGACAGGTCAGAGAGGAAGAAGGGGAGGAGGAAAGAAAGATTCTAAATACATGAAGTTTTCATGTAAAATTTCAAGTTTACTACACAACATGTTCAAACCATGAAATGGTTATTATTTAGATTTACGGAATTTAAACAGTTTTTCATTACAGACTCCAGCTGATTTTGAATTTATATTCATATATATTCAAGTGTATATATATGAATGTATATATATTCATTATGTGAATACATGTATATGTATATAATGTACAAACAAAGTTTTTTCTCTATGTAATTTTCATGCAATATATTCTGATTAATTTCTTCTGCCAACTCCTCCCAGATCCTCCTCACCTCCCCACTCAGCCAAATTCATACCTTCTCTTTGTCTTTCTCTTGGATAATTAATAATAATAATAATAATAATAATAATAATAATAATAATAATAAATAGACAAAATAAAACAAAACAGAAAAAGAGCCAAAGAAAAAGCACAAAAAATACATATAGACTCTAAGACACACACATTTACACCCACAGAAAACCTATAATAATAAAATCAGAAACCGTAATATAGAAGAAAATGATCTATAGGTTTAACAAACGAAATAGCAGACAAAGCATTGTGAGAGAAAATTCTTCCAAAAAATAGTATTGAGTTTGTTCTGTGTTGGCCATCTACTGCTGGGCATGGGGCCTGCCCTTAAGTGTGGATTGTATACACAGTGAATCTCTGCTGGAAAAAGAATATTTTTTTTGCAAGTGGTTAGCAATTGGAGATAGCTTCTGGACTAAGGATGAGGGCCCATGTCTACTCCACCTCTTACCTCTAGAAACACATCTGGCCCGAATCTGTGCAGTCTCTTTGCATGCTGCCACAATCTCTGTGAATTCATATGTGCATCAAACCAGTTGTGTTTAGGAGATCTTGTTTCCTTGATGCCTTCTATTACCTCTGGTCCTAACACCCTTTCTGTTTCCTCTTCCACAGAGATTCCTGAGTCCTGAAGGGAGGGATTTGATGGAGACATCCATTTAGGACTGAGTATTCCAAGGTACCTCACTCTCTTCCCAAGATTCAGTTATGGGTCTTGATATTTATTCCCATCCATTGAAGGAGAAAACTTCTCTGACGATGATGGAGCAAGACACTGATCTATGTATATAGCATAATGACTGCAAGTGACTTCTCATTAGGAGAAGTCTTCTTATTGCTATGTTTCCTTAGCTGAATAACAGTACTTGGTTTTCCCCTATGCTCATGGCCTATATAATTTCAGGTTTTGTCCTATTCAAGCAGTGTTAGGCATGGGTTTCATCTCATGGTGTGTGTCTTAAATGCACTCAGATATTGGTTGGTTATTCCCATAAGCTTTGTGCCACTGTTGTACACATATATTGTAGGTAGGTAGATTATTAACATTGTAGATCCCAGGGTTTGTTGCTGGGCTGGTCTCTCCATTTTTCTTTGGGTAGTATACATAGTGCCCTCCAGTACCATCAAGTACAGTAGGGGTGAGGGTTCTAGGTAAACACAACTTGACTTCACTGTATTTAGTGAGTTATATAGGTGTTGTCTTCAGCAATAGGTCTTGACCTTCAGTTTGTGGAGAGCAACTAGTCTTGGCAATAGTCTGGCTTATTTGTGTTTTCTGTGGGGCCCCTTTGGCCAACAACTTAATTAGACATAATCCAGCAATGGATGTTTTATTAGTTAGCAAAAGGTTGGGGCTTTGTCTCCTGTAATTGGTGATTCCAATTTAGATTTTATTTACATATGTATGTATTTTAAGAAGCGCCTATTGTATTAAGTTTTCATGTGGGTCCTCAAATGGCCCTTAGTTTTATCTGTCTCTCCCTGTATTCTCTCCCTTCCTTCTCACATCACTCCTCCTCATTTGATCCTCCCATTTTACTCATCACTCCCCTGTCAATAAGTAACTATCTATTCTATTACCTCTTCCTAGGAGGATCCTTCTACCCCAACTCCCAGTTCTTTACTCTATACCTAACTTCTGTGATTATACAAATGTCAACTGCTCATTAAAGACATAATAGCCAACATCTCCATTTAAGTAATACATACCATATTTGTCTTTCTGAGTCTGGGATACTTCACTCTGGATAATTTTTTTCCTAGTTCCATCCATTTACCTGTAAATTTTGAGGTGTCATTTTTTTCTTTTTGGAATGATTAACTAATACTGGGTAATACTCCAGTATGTAGATGTATCACATCTAGATTATTTCCAATTTCTGGCTATTATGAAGAGAACAACAGTGAACATGGTTGAGCAAGTGTACCTCGGTAGTAGGAAGAAGCATCCTTTGGATATATACCCAAGAGTAGTACAGGTAGATCTTGAGGTGGATTTATTTACTAGCTTCCTGAAGAACTGCCATACCATTTTCTATAGTAGATACACAAGTTTGCACTCCCAGCACCAATGGATAAGTTTCCCCTATCCTATATGCTTGCCAAGATGAGGTGTCATTTGGTTTATTGGTATTGGGCATTCTGACTGGTGTAAGATGAAATCTCAAGATAGTTTTGTTTGTATTTCCCCAGTGACTAAGGATATTGATGAGTTCCCTAAGTGTTTCTCTGCCATTTGTGTCTTTCTTTCTTTCTTTCTTTCTTTCTTTCTTTCTTTCTTTCTTTCTTTCTTT